>JABASI010001715.1:0-23246 GCA_019776505.1 Tomocerus nigrus
CTATTCCCGACCGAGATTTTTGCTTTCAAAGTGTTTTGGACAGTAGTATTTTAGAATATTCTTGACATTTATGAATCAGTAATATGTAAACGTTTTCGTGAAAGCAATTTACAGAATATAAATTCCTTCGTACGCAGAATATTTTCTAAGGTTTATAAAATTTGGTGATGGTTTGCATTTAAATATCCGAAGTACTATACATATATAGCATATCATATTCTGTGGAAATATATTGTGGTCCTCGATTTCATAGCCATAGTTTATTTTTAGTGTTTCTCAGAGATTGAGAAAAAGTAGAAAATGCTCATATGTACATTAAGTTTGATTTTTCAGATCGACGAAGCTATCGTGGATGGGCTTTTGGATGCGGCAGATCTGTTGCAACTTCCATCGTTGAGAAATCTTTGCCTGTGGTGGCTGACAAATAACTTAAGTCCAACGTCTTGTCTAGGAGTTTATGTACTAGCTCTACTAAGATCTCACCTCGACTTGGCAGAAACTGCAAAAGCATATGCCATCGAACATTTCCGTGAAGTCAGTGAAGGAGAAGAGTTCCTGCACATCTCTCCTGAATATTTATCTGTATTCTTGGAGTCTCCCTATCTTGGCTGTGATAATGATGGACAGCTTCTCAAAGTAAGAAATTCTTAGATTTATCCGTATGCCTTTACTATTAAATTGTACCTGCCATATCAAACCAATGTCTGCAGGAAAATCCCTTTAAATTGTTTTGTAATTTAACAGAAACACATTATTTACCTAAAACAAGTTCTAAGTTCGATTCCTCATTGAAATTGCTATTCGTAGTTTGTAGGATGTCCCTTTCTTCAATTTTTAATTCTCGAACAACAACCATGAGAAAATTCATTTTAAATTAATATGTACTAAATAGGATGAAGGAAAATATAGACACTTATTGTGCCATGATATCGAAAGCTATTTTTAAACTTTCTTTGTTGAGTTGTCAGTATCTATTTTGCCTGTAATTCCAATGTACTTGAATGAATAGGGATTGCTGGAGTGGACCAATCATGACGAAGTGAGTCGAAAGCCCTTCTTGAAATCTTTTCTGGAGAAAATCGACTTAGAAGATATTGTTCCTCAAGTTCTTATTGAGGTTATTCAGCATCCCATCATGGCTGGCGATCCCTCGTTTGAGAAAATCATCAGGGATTCACTTACGAACGTTCTCTCAAGAAAATTCGACTCTGATCCGGATCATCAATACACTCCTCCAAATCACCAGCGCTGCTACTATCAACAAGATGTAATCCCCTATCATTTTTTCTATTCATGTCTGTTACAATAAATATTGTGTCCTTCGATTTACATACTATCGTTTTTTCTATTTTCCTTTACTGAGCGCAACATTTTTATTCGTTAAAATATATTATCAGAAAGGAAGATAAAAATATAATAATATGGTCTGCTTGAGAGAAAACTCATTCAATTCTACTACGTTTCAGCTAACGGTTTTTATTTCACTCTTCAATTACGTGATTAACTTTCCCTGCCCTGGTCAGATGGAATAAAAGAAACTTTGAATCTAATAATGTCTGCTTTACTTTAGGTGATATTCTCAATCGGTGGCGAATCGCAAGGGCAAAGTTTGAGTAACGTTGAATGTTTCATGATGGGCTACGATGGTTGGAAATGCAGTGTTCCCGTACCTTCAATGTCAGGCAGCGAAGGTTCGGAAATGGCTATTATACCTACTATGAAGCAATGCCGTTACTATCCTGCTGTTGCAAGCCTACAATATTCGATTTACGTCATCGGTGAGTATTTTATGACATATACAGACCTACGTAAAGTTAATGAAGCTATACACAGAAACTCCATCTCCAATTCTCCACGTGTAGAAAACTAAATATAGAGACTATATCTACTTCCTATAATTATTTCTCTATATTTAACTACATGTATATTCGTAGCAATGTCTTATTGCCATTTGTGCTCCTTTTGTTCAAGTTGTGCAGTAGGTCAAATCTATTTGCTCAACCTTCTACTTAAATGAAAGACTGACTAATGACTAATAATTATTTGCTTAGTACACCTGCAGTTAACTAGCCTTTAGATCATAAATTGTATTTGATGAAAATGATGACTTCTCGCAGGTCCTCATTTTCTCAGGATATGGCAAGAATATCATTAGAAAGAAAGAGCCTTTTGCAAAAATGTACGTTTAAAAGTGATTTTCTATACAGTCAGACGAATCAGGGCTTCGGACGTCATAATACAGTTGTTAACATTAGCTTTTAGTATAATGTGGATCGGTTCGTTGCCTATCAAATCGTGGGTGAAGCTTTATAGCCATAGCCTGGATATGAAATGTGTGGAATAATGTCGTGCATTGTATCCTTTATATATTTCAGGTGGTCAAGACTGTGGATTTCCTTTAAACATAGTAGAAAAATATGACGTTCTACGAAATCAATGGGAATGTTTAAGTCCACTTCCTATTTCTGTTCATGGTTGTGGTGCAGCATTGGTCAATTCAAGACTTTATCTAGTTGGTGGACGGAGTTCTAAAGAGCACGAAAAACGAGTCTGGGTAAACATTTTATGTGTTCATAGATATTGTTCAAAGTGCAAAAACATATCCTTAGTAAAACAATGCATACTGGTAAAAGCTACATAACATAAAGGCGATTCCCATAATATGCGAACAATCTGCTTCTTGCGTTTGTGAGATTTGAGATTCTTGGCAATGTAGCTTAAGTTAATGGCATGTTATGTGCAAGTCCTGATTTTATATGTATATGTGAAAACATTTTCCTCTAGATTTACGACGACAAGGCTGACTCTTGGAATGAGACTACTCCTATGCGAAATCATCGGGTACATGTGGCTGTGGCTGGATTTAATGGCGAACTGTATGCAATTGGGGGAATTGGTAAGAAAAATACTGAAGAGAAAAGCTATCTCGAATCTCGACTCTTAACTTTTAATAGTTTCCATTTGTGTCTCCTTGTACTGTAAACTGTGTAAACTGTGTAGAGCAGTAACACATCTCTTGGGTAATTGGACATGATTGTTAATTCCTAGAATCGGGATAAAAACACAAAGCAAGGATAATTTGGAATTTGTTTACAAATATGTATATGCAATTCTATTTATGCAATCTGTTCTTTAGGCGGAGCTAAGGATGCAGACGATAACTTTTTATCAACCGTGGAAAAATTCGATCCACTTACAAATACATGGTCGCTTTTAGCTCCGATGCATGAAGAAAGGGCTTTTCACAGTGCTGCTGTAGTCGATTGTCATATCTACGCTTTAGGAGGCTGTAATGGAAAAATGTGGCTGCGAACTGTTGAAAGGTTAACAGAAAAACAATTTACCTTCTCCTGTGTTCTTTAATATGTTAATCATGATTTACCTACTTTAGCATTTATGTCAAACTATTTCCAGATACGACACCATGTGTGGCCAATGGTCCAAAGTCAGTAATATGAGCATACCACGAAGCAGTTTCGGGGTCGCAGTTACAGCAGGTCGAATATATTGCTGTGGTGGATATGACGGGGTCCACTTTCTAAACACCGTAGAAAAGTATAACCCTCGGACGGACAGGTAAGAATTTCCCAACATAATATGGAAAACAAAAGTTATACTATTAGATTTTTAGCTATTAGATTCCAAGGAAGGTTTTTCTATGATTTTTCCTCTTTCAGGTGGCATTGTGTGCATGCCATGCAAATAGATCGATATGGCTTAGCCGTAGCTACTTTATCAATTCCACTACGGTCCCATGTCGCTGCAAATGATTACTCCTGACCCAAATTCTATTTAGAGTTTGGTGAACGTATAGAAGAAATATTTTCTCCTATGACAGAAGGTATCCTTCGACAACGCCTGGGATCAAAATTCCCTTTTGCTGATCTTCACTCGCCGGGAACACTTTCTTCTGAAATATCTTCATCTACTGCCAACGGATCAAGTAATGACATTAATGATATTCGTACTGGTCCGACTGTTAGGAGAACTCGTCGTTCTAAGCGATCTACTCAGATTATCAAGTTCATCATTTACTTCAGTTGTATGCGTGCTGTGATGGACACTTATCTTCCATATTCTGTCAAAATGAAAGTTTAGTAATAACCCTTTAAAAATAAGGATAAAAATATCGAAATTAGTGTCCATGTTACTCATATGTATATGTATTTACTTCAGAGCTCATATTTTAAGCAGTGTCTCTTAAAATGTGTAGTCACATAGAAATACTTACATAATGTTACAATTTACAATCCAAGCAGGGCCAGATCACAATAATTTTTCATCAAAATATTTATACACCATAACTGCCATTCAACCAATATCCTAACCTCTTATCACATTCACACATTCCATTTAGATTCTGCACATTCCCGAACATTATTTCTACTTTCCGTAGTTTTCGACTAAATGTTACACGATTTAGTTATCAAAGTGTAGTCCATTTTATAATAATTACTACTAAATTACTGTTATCTACTTGCAAGATATTATAATGTGTTTTGTTGGTCGTACCTAGTTCCTGTATTAATACGGAAGTAGATTTGTACCGTAGATAGGTATAATATTGTTACTAGTCATCTTTATTACAGAACAATAATCATAGGTAAAATAAGCTACAAAGTTTTTACAGACAGCATTCATTGTAGAATGAAATTCCACCGGCGAGGTATTTTAATTATAGGTAAAAGCAAAAGTCCGTCTTTCCCTAAAATTATCAATATTAGGAGATTTATTTAATTCTATTAAAATGTATTAGGAAATGTGGGACTGAAGTTTGAGGTCTCTGTACCGTAGGATAATATTCATTAGGCTTCAAAACATTTTTGCCAAAGTAAAATTTGATTTTGGTGTTTATCTTAATAATTATGTATGGTTTTACTACCTTAGTACTTTGTGAATGGTAGATGATTTGTACGTGTCTTAACCCGATTCAGTTCCTACCGCCGGGGATTATAAGCAATGAAAATATTGACAATCCTCACTGAAACCCAAAACTCAATCCAATATGTGTAGCTACAGACTACGAAATCAGGGTAATCGTAATTATCTACCCTTCCTTTCCTTATCATGTATATCATGTGAGTCTCGTTGAAGAGATCAAGAGTTCGAGATTGGCAGTCTTCATCTTTGTATTTCTTGATTTGATTAATATTCAATAATGAATGTGTGTACGCAAAATAAGCAAATAAGTAATACGATTGTCTTTTCAAAATGAGACTTATCGTTAACTTTATATAGGTAAATCCATTTCCTCCTTCGTGGCCTAAATATTCAGTCGTTATTAGTCAGATAGAAGATAATGGAAAGCTATTTATTCAGTAATTCCAGAGCTAAATACAGTAATATCAGAATAAACATTGCATTGAGTTTTGAGTAACATAGCGCTTAACTGTAGTAGCAATTATTATATCACTAGTTCAACTATTTACGGATTGTGATGCATTTTTTTTATTAATCGCTTCAGGTGTACTGTATTAAGTTAGAACAGTCTACCTTCATTATTTGCATATAAGTATCTCTCAATAATTAACGAATACGGTTAGCATGTAATAATTTAGGCATAGTATACCTAGATAAACATTTTGGAATTTTGTCAATAACTATGTTATTCTCACAGTAAGTACTGACGATAAGTACTGAAATATTGTGCTACACAAACTAAATATTGATAAACACGTACACAATCAATATCCATTGTGGATTGTATCCACTGTAGTGTGTACTTATATAGGCCTAATTATCTAAACCTTAATGGTGAACGCAATCATATTGAGCAAATACAGATATTTAACAAAAATGTTATGAATCAAAAATATAATTATGCAATTTGAAATGAGTGTTCTGCGGTCACACTATCACCATCCATTAAACGATAAATAAACTCGATCAGACCACTAGATTAGGTAGGTAATAGTTATATTATAGCTTGTGGCAACCTCAGGCACACTATGACTATGACCACTGTTCTAGTAATACTAAATAGCTTATTGTTAGCTTGAGTGTTAAGTGAACAGCAAAATCAACGGTACCCTTGAAATAGAAAAATAAATCTTCCACAGCTATTGAATAAATAGATGAGGATTATATTATCGTCTACTTGATATGAAATATTAAATGTGTACACAAGAGTTGTGGTTGCGATATAATGTACTAGACATGACAGATTACTACAATTAATTAGTATAATATTGATAAACTTGTGTCGGTTTTAGTAATAAACTATGGATCTATAGGTTAAGGACAGCTCTACGTGGAAATGAAAGAGAGGAGGCCACTTTAGGTGAATTTGAGTACCTAATCAGGAAGTTGAATCATTACGTACAGATATCTATAATTGCTTATGTAAATGTACTAATCAGTATACTTTTTTGGAGTATTTGCGATACGAAAAATATTTCAAATCGGTAATTTCAAACTCATCAATACGCAATCAATAATTAAATATATGCGTTTGCATTCAAATCAATTGAGTCACAATCACATCACTCCTACGTGACTCTGCAAATAATCAATACGCAGAAAAATATTTATCTTTATCGCGCACAGTGTACCGTGCTTGTTGTTTCTGACTCACAGCAAATAAAACTGGTCATGCAGTCATGCAATCATTCAAAATTTTTGTTTTCATGTAATCCTTGTGGGCACTTGAAACGAATGTGTTTAAAACTTGAGTAAGAAAACAAACGTGGAAACACCTTATGAAACTTTGACAGCAGAACAAGTCAGGAAATCAAATATAATATATAGTCAATGTAGATACAGCTACCTACACAACATCTCATAATTAGGAAATTATACTGTATAAGTAGTTAGCTATTCTACACATATTGTCATTGTCACATATTGACACAGACTAGAGTTACTATTATTTATTTGGCATACGTACATGCCTTTAGACCCACACAGGAAAAATTAATAAGGAAGCACTTGTAATCTGCAGTGTTACATCAGCAAATTACTAAAAATATGCCCTGTTAGTATTTGAATGATTTAATGTGTGTATGTGGAGATATGTCGCAGCCAATACTGTTGAACCGTATTGCAATAATTCTGTTGTTAACTAATTATAATCTGTATATTTATTTGTTTCGTATTTTATCATGTAATAATAGTACTTCTGGTGTTCATAACACAATCTTCACAACAATAAAATATGATACGAATGAATGATTAGTAAGCTTCAAGGGGCTAAGGTTTTAAAAATGCCATTTTCTGTCTGATACTATGCTATTATTGTATTGAAAACAAAATGATAAATTATTATTTTCTTTTCTCTGATCAATGCAGGAAAGTCTCTGTAGGGATACAGTTTTGCTTGTGTAAGGCGTAAGGGAAGTGTATGCGAAAATTGCTTATATCTATGAATGACAGGCATTCATTTTGATGATGATAAAATGAGATTGGTGTCATCAATATTTCGGCATCGTTTGATTCCATTGATTTGAATTGATTGACGATTGGACGGCATACTTCCAAGTTGTTCCAAGGCATTTACTTGCAAAAATTATGATAAAAAATTGTGAAAATGCAGTTTGAATGTAACTGCTTCTAACCAATATTGGATTTTTGCAAGACTCTGAACGAACCTACTTAGTAAATAGGTATGAAAGCCTTGGAATGTTTTTATATGGTAATGTATGCTAGGGAAGTACGTATTAAGTTTAGTTGATCTAAACGATATTGTTAATTATAATGAATATTGACGGTAGCATCGTTAAGCCGAGTTACAAAAGTACCTGATTGTCAAGCTGATGCCTATCGCAAGCGAATTAAGGCAAAGTTATGACCCGTTATTGGTCGATATTCGGATATTTAAATTACTCTATCACGCATAATAAAATTACTATACAATAAACTACGTAGGTATTATGAAATTAAATTATTACTAAGCTATAATAGAGAAAGGTTAAGTATTAAGTTTGCAGATGTGATTGTGTTGTAGAAGAGTAAGGTTTTGTGGGTGCCAGCACTTTCATCTAATTCCAAGCGATACAATAGTTATCTGTAGAAATGGCAGTGATTTTATTGTATCTGTCTTTAGGCATTATCATCTGAAGTAGTTGTACAAGAGGCTGGTTGTTAAAAAATATTAATTAATCTGTTTATAAGTTTTGGTTGCCTCGAATATTTCGGAATGCTTGGCTGTCGAATCCATTAACAAAATAGTTGTTTATCTGTAATTACCAAAGAGGTTTACCCTGTGGAAAAAATGTATCAATCGTGTTGGTCTTCAGCATGCATACGTGGTAGGTAGGTATATAGGCTAGATAATCTCATACTATTTACATTATAGGTACTTAACAACTATTTCATTTCATTCTACGAATCCAATGATCTTTCCGTTCAACCTGCTATAATGGTAACATTTACATTATACAATTCAAAATTAGTTTGGAGTTAGCATGTTCTAGCGCAGTTTGTTATTGGACATGCAAATTAGAACGTCCAATACTACACACAACTATATAATACTACTCTAGAAGTATCTGTAATAAAAAAGGGATGGATATGTACGAATTTGATGATTTTATCATTGTTCTTTTGGTGTTCACTGCGGGAGCATTAGTGCTAATAGTACAGTAGCGTTATAATAGTAGTAAAATAACATAGCTAGCTGATATGTGTGATATGATCTGATAAGGTAAGGTAGGTAAGGTAATTCAGTAATGAAATGAATGTTGAAGTACTTATTTATCTGTATGTGATGTACCTATATGTGATTTGAATTGTGTTGTTGAACAGGATAAAGGTAGGAGGTAGTAGTAGCAGCCTCTTAAGATTATCATGTAGCTAATAGTTAAGTACAGATGCATAGCTAAGCTTATAACTTTAATGTTACAGATTGAATGAGAGTTATTCATCACAGGTCAGCCTACCTTCGGCCATAAGCAATTCCACCAGTAATTATTTAAGTTAAGATTTTCAATACAATCATTCATTAGTTAGGAGGACTCACTTAAAGGACAAACTAATAAGGACTTTCGCCAACTTGCAATTTTTGACTGAATGTAATTGGTAATAAATGAATCAATGCCTATGTCGTGTCTTTGTAGCTCTAACTGCCAAAGTACATTTCTTGCTGTTGACATCCATTACTGCTGTGTGATCTATAGCTACCTAGTTACATACATCAATATCTATCTCTATCACTTCATATGTGAGTAGTATGTACAATAAATGATTATTATAACTTTCGCGTTGTGCTAAAGACAGTACTATAATAACTGAGGAGTAGTCTGCTCTCACTAACTTCATTGATGGTGTACTTGGTGGTTACACAGTAAGCAAATGACTAACTCCTCCGTAGAACATTTTAACATTTATGATTATATGAGTCATTAGTGTGCTAGACAGGGAAATTTATGAGGTGAACTGCCAATGAAAGACTAATGGAAAATAAAATCGAGGGAGACCCTTCATGGTAAAATCTAATGTAGGTATATAATAGTCAAATTATAGACTGGAACAATGTTAGTGCTGATTTTTTATGTATCTCTCTATACTATTATTATATTTTGGATATAGTTACAGCGTGTAGGAATTAATAAGATGTCTTTGTAGAGATAGAAGTTTAATATCCTTTATAAGTATCATTCAGTATATCAATCGGTAAATAGTATCCTTTAGCTATGTCTGTAAGATATATGTTGTCATTTATGATTACCATGCTTGTATTTATGAAGTTCGTCTCGTCATGTCATTTTTGAATCATGCGTGTAAATGGAGAATTGCAAAGTAGTCTGGCATTCTCTGTTGGATTCTGTACTTGCCTTTGCCTTCTCAAGTGTAATCTGATGTGAATGAATGGATATATTTACAATTGTGAGAATAATAGTTAATGTATTTGCATAAAGCATTAGATTATAGTGTATTCTAATTTCCAATCCTATAGTATTCACAGATAACAGTTATGAATGTAATGCTGGTTGAATGGTAAGTAGCTAGTTACTAATAATAAATAAGGCTACTGGCAATAAGTGGTGGACTACTAGCTAATTTAGGTATGCATCATGCAAGTATGTATGTAACTTTTATCTCCGTACGAATCTATATAAGATTTAAGGTGTGTAAAGTGTCTGCGAACTATCTAAAAACTAAGCCAATCAATCAGTGAAAGTAAATCTGATCGACTGGCTCGTTGTTCTCGTCTCATGGACGCAAAGACGTTTTCTTGATCAAGTTTTCAACACGTTTCATTCAAGTCGATTCACTTGACTTGCTATTGTCGACCTTGGCTTCAAATACATAATAATAATAACGCATCAGGTGTATGCATGTACTTACTACTTAGTGTTACTTAATGTTAAAGTAGACAAGACAAATCAGTATCATTTCATTCTGCTAACGACGTAACAGAAAACGATAAACGCTCCAGCCATTGCACTGCCGACTAGTGCAGCGTAATAATTCTCCTCCTAACATCATGCAAAGCAAAATGCAATTCATGTGTTTCTAAAATATAGTTGTACAGATAATTATTTATCTTGTATCATTCTACGAATGCATGTATCATTAAAATCTAACTGTATGCACAGGTAGATTTTTTAGGTGATTAGCAAGAATTCCTTTGTAGGAAAACAGTTGTTGACTTGTTACTTATAAGGAAAATTTTCATTGGCACGTTGCAATTATATGATAGAGCGTCTTTTTGACGGAATCCTAGCTAATTAGAAATAATCATTCTCATTTACCAAAAATGCACGAGCCAAGGAAAATGCTTTAACCTCCACTTGTCGTGAAATGTTCAGGTACTAATAAATAAGTGATACTATGCCAGGTTAACACTTGCTACTGCCACGTACAGAAATCTACTCTGAATATTGTTCACAAATATTATTCCTCATGTTATCGATATTCATCCTATAAGGTTCAAATTGGATTGATATAGGAAATAAGTGGAAAGGATTTGTTTTCGGAGTGTAACGTATAAGGGTATGGATATAAAATACTCGACTTATTTATTCGTCTGTGATCCTTGTTGTATATATCCATGTATATATCGTCAAAATCTCTTTTTGCTTTATCCTCAAGGTAGTTAGGTGCTTGAAACTGAAACACAATTATTTGTAATTAATGACAACTGTAATTACATGGCAGTCTATGGGTGTAAAGTCGAAAGTTTGCAAAAAATTCAGTTTTATTCTGGCATTTATGAGCTACATGTAGAACTGTATGAACTGAACTGTTACTAAGTTNATTACATGGCAGTCTATGGGTGTAAAGTCGAAAGTTTGCAAAAAATTCAGTTTTATTCTGGCATTTATGAGCTACATGTAGAACTGTATGAACTGAACTGTTACTAAGTTTGGAGTAGCAAAAAAGGATTCTATTCTTTCTATTTATACATATGTCAAGTTTCTGCTACAATCAGTGTAAAACTGCTTTGTCGACGTAAACACAGGAATGGACATGTTAGAAAAAGGTGCTGTTGAAATCTTTATACGTATATCAAGTCGTTAATTATATGTAAATGTCCAAATTTCTTAGCAAATTATCAGATCGTAAATGTTTTAGATATTAGAGTATCCCATGTACTTACAAATGATTTAAAGGGCAAGAAAAGTAATTGAATTGTATCAGAGTGAATAGATATTTGCTGGTTACAGGTGTGTAATAAAGATAAATACTAATAATCGATCTCTGCGATATCATCATCATTAAATTATCTTGACAACTGTAGTTTCCTTCATGAAAGTAATTGAAGTCGTAATTAAGGGTGCTCTTAATCCTAAGGAATAATATTAATCGTGCCACTAAACTATACAATATACGTACTATCTGTACTTTAAGTAAATACATTATTATATCTATATACAAAGAATAAATTAAAATCCAGATTTCTTATGGATATGCATGCTGCTTGAATTAAGGCAGTATGTACTGGTTCTTATATCTAATATGATATGATTATTTCTTCAATGTTCACATTAATGTTTAAGTATATATGAAGTAGAATATATAGTCTTAAGTATTTAAGTAAGTGGTGTCTGTAATAATTATTATACATGTATCTGTCAGTGTTCGCTATAGGCTATTAATCTTCAGCGGTATGAAGATGCATTAATTGTGATTCTTGTTGTGAGATGAAAAGTGAGTAAATAAAACAAACTATTAAAACCCCAACTTGTTAACGTTTATGAATTATTATTCACATAAATAAGGACGTTTTACATTCGTTTCTTCAATATTTGTGCTTTGGAATGTAAAACATTTCCTATGATTTCAATTTCAAAAGAATGAGAAGTACCTATAGATGTGTTTTAGTAGCTGTGACATTAATGTGTCTGACATTGTGCGCGGAAAATAAAAAAACTGATTAACACAGTACATTTGAGGTAAACACATTTCATTACATGAATTTTACAGAGGGCTTCTTGTTTTTTTTTACTAAACATGACAAGAACAGGGAAGATCGATTCGTGGTACTTTATTAACATTCGGCAACATTAGGTGGAAACAATCCACCATCATATTCTCATTAAATTACCACGACTTTGACTTCATTATTCCCTCATTGCATAACAAACTTGTGTAATTATCTTGGAAATTATCATTAGATTTAAATTTTTCCTCTGCCAAAGGACGACCGCTTTTAATCACTTATTATTGCCCTTTTCGTGTATGTAAGCATGTACTCTACATTTAATAGCATGCATATGAATAGCCAAGCAAGTTCATGAACTTTATCGTTATGTAATGTAATCAATTGCCAGCAGACATTAGAATCAAAATCGAAATAAAATCAGGCCAAGTAAAAAACAAATCCTGTTATATTATATGCACTTATCAGATCAGAAAGAAGCATTCAGAATTTAAGGTATTATCGAAGGTCATAATCCTATCGTATCGTATCATGCCAGCTTGCTACCTGTGCCATTTTCAAAGTTGTTTATTTATGACTTTGTAATTGTTCTGCGTAATTTACGCCATTATTAACTCTATGGAGTAGCATTTTTGAATTTTTTGGTCTGCCTGCTCCCTCCGAAATAAATAATTGTTTATTTCTACGGCTATTTACAGTTTTTACCTGTGTAATTTCTATTGATATTGTGTAGTTCTATTAGATTTTTCTAAATAATAATATTGTGACCAATGATGTAAAGAACATAAAAATATGCCTTTTACTCGTTATGCCACCTAATGTTGGCTAACGTTGATGGATTTTTGTCGGTGTATTTTTCTTGTTACATGAATTCAATGTTTCACATATTTTACAGAAGCAAAGTCAAATAATTGAATGAATGATATGTGAAATCAGCGAAATAGTAGTAAAAAATGAGATGTCAAGTTTGCCATAGTTTATTAAACTCTATTCATAGAAGTAACGACAAAGGAACCTTGAAAATTCCAGTACATTCAGGAAATATGATTTCAAAGTCTAAAACACTTAAAACTTTGGCCTGGCCAAAGTATAACTAAAATAATTTCCAAGTACAAATGTAAAGTCTCATTTGGAATTGGAAAGATATAATCTACTTCAACCATCATGAATCATGACGTTGTAGATTGTACTGATTGTATTTAATTCTTTCATCATTCATGGAAAACTTGACATATGAGTCTATGATTTCCCAGTAATCACAGCCATCCAAAAATAGTACAGTTCCACAAGGTTAAGCTGGAATTCGCTAACCTATTATTTAGAGACAGAGACAGGCATCATGCACTAGCTATTTAGTGCCTAATGAAAAGCCTGCAGTGACATAGGCATAGCTTCCCTAACAATTATGTTTACAACATACTTATTATCTACCTATTTTGATTGCGTAACAGTGTAATTATTTGGTGTTTTAGCATGTTTCATCATCTAAAATTCCTTTATGCAAAATTGCAAAGCATTTTGTATCACAGGTTCACTGGTACATTTATATTTCATTGGACCTCGGATCAGATGAGACGATGCGTATAAAGCAAAAATTTTGCAATTCAATGCTACTCACGATGCACAATAAAAATAAAGTGTAGTACTCCAGCGAGAATGACCGTTTATCGATTACGCAAATGTAGGTCTACGCTTCAGTTTCCATTAGGTGGACATGTATATAATATGTTCTTTCTACTATAGCCACTAAGTTAAAAGTATAGCGGATAATGAGGTTGTGACTACATAATGTAGTGTCTCTATAGCAGAGCAAGAATCTATATATAGTATCAAATTTTGGCTACTGGTGCTATAGTAGTTGTTGATCTAGGAGAAGACATGATGATGCTTTATTTGGTAAATGCCTTTTCACTGTTTTTGCGTCTGCTACAGCTAACTCGAGTATTTTTTTCTTTTTATATTGCAGTATTTGACCAGTATTTCCCATATATAAAAGATACATATAACACAAAGTAAAGTTTTTATGTAGCAACGCAGTAGTGTAAAGTATGTAATGCTATGACATGGATGATTCTATTGTATGTGCTACCACTTTTATTTGGTAGACCACAACATTTCTATGAAATCTCTTGCATTTATGTTTGTATGTGTGTGCGATGTAAATTCCCGTAAGTATGTAAGTGTCAAATTATTTTTCTTAATGAATAATTTGAAGTTGTTTCTATATAACTCATGTCTTTCCCTTCTAGTTTAGTGCGAGATGATGTCAATTATCTATAACTATTATAATATAAATACCTTCTTACAACTATCATAGCCCATAAACAATAATTGAATGAAACATTGACTTTGAACAACTTGAGATTGTGAAGGAGGAATATAAACAACAAAATATACTCTCCCTCTAATAAAATACAGGACAATAATGATGTAGAGGGGGGATAGAGTTGTCCTGTTCTAAATGTTCAAGATCACCTGGTCGAACAGCTTCTCTTGGAAAACTGTATTGATATTCTGATCATTTACAACTTGGGTAGATTTATATTACTTATTCTTTTACATGTATCTTTATTACAGTGTAACACTAAGGCATGAATTTTCTAGCTGAATATTTATTAAACCTTTTTCAGTTGATATCTGTGTAATGGTTATAAGTTAGCGCATAATTTATAACTCAGAATCAATGACAAATTAGAAAATTCGTTTTCAGCAGTAGCGGACCAACATTACATTCGTAGCACATTATCTCGTTAAATTGTTGTTTTTGCAGAGAAGAGAACTCCTACTGCGAATCTAAAGGAAATCCATCAAAAAGCAAGGCAGTAAGGATGTTCTAATCTAAACACAAGGCAATAATTGCAAAAAAAAATATTCCTGTCTATAGGGAAGGTGGACTGTGGACTGTACATTAAAAAGCTACCAAAATATAACCAGTCAGAGCCAGATTGTTAGTAAACAAATAAAGTCAGTTTCAATTAAAATGGATTTGTCATGCAATAACCATGCATGAATTAAGGAATAAAAATGGTTCTTTAGTGCTTAAAAAGTCAGAGCCAGATTGTTAGTAAACAAATAAAGTCAGTTTCAATTAAAATGGATTTGTCATGCAATAACCATGCATGAATTAAGGAATAAAAATGGTTCTTTATTAGTGCTTAAAATGCCCTTTTTATGAATACTCGAGTATTTTGGTGCATTTTCAATATTTAAAGCTCATTAAAAATCTCAAAACTAGTTTGTAGGCTATATAGACAACGAAATATTTCATTGAATTGAAAGTAGTTGATGATGTAAGATAGACAAGAAGACTTAAGTACTGGAATGCTTAATAAAAATTGTTTACTTCGATGCAACAACGCATTTGTGGTAGAATTGTTGAAACGTACCTAAGCTTCTTGTATATATTTTCATTTTATCGCCACAATTAGTCAGTAATCAAATATCTTAATAGTGTAATACCTACTTACATGTTTCAATAATAACATATTTATGTTTTGTTTTGAGATTGAGAAGTCATGCTTCTCGTCTTCTTTGACATTGTATCGATGTTTACGACTGCGACTATTATCTGTCTGTTTCCCAATGCATTATTATCTTTGTTCGTAGAGCTGTAAATCTTCACGGTGATTTTTATAATGTATGCTATGCTAACTTGACTTTGACTGCTCATTGCAATTACATAGCTACACGTTTTGATTTCTCTCTTGTCATGTAGTTTACATAGCTTGGACCAACACACATCTATCAACAGCCTCATATCTCCCAAATCAACAAATTTACATATTGTATAGACACGGATAAAAGATATTTAGTAGATACTTAAACTATATTCAGTAGTAAAGAAGACAAATGTAAAAGTAAATAGAGGGAGATGATCTTGATGTGTCAAATATTCGATAGCCCAATGCAATGGAAGCATTTCACATTGCACTTGTACCTCGATCTTTATTATTCTTCACAGGATCACTCGAATGCTGCATCGCTGGATAGAAGCCACGATTTCAGAAAACTGCTATTGGACCTGCACCTACAAAACTAAGATTTAATTACACATCCAGATTTAATTAACAACGGAACGAATTGTATTAAAGTTGTCAAGTTGCAGTGCAAGAACATGCAAAGGGACACACAGACACAGATATGAATGCCATTCTACACATTAAACATGAAAATAATGGTGTGACTTATTTTTCTCAAGTCATACATATTAATATACCTACTATTATTATAGGTATCCGTCAATAATTCATAAACTATTAATTTCTGCGTGGATTTACGCATTAACCTTATCATAGAGTGTCTACTGACTTAATTTCTCATAGCCTGTCATTTAAATCAAGTTATGTTAATCAGGAGTTGTTGATAAAGCATTGTTTACTTGCTAAGTAATTTGATTTTAGCTTATGAGATTCCTTTTCCGTTGAAGCTACTTACTATTTGCACAATTGTAACAAGTACAATATTTATGTAATACTGACCTAGTTGTACAAAGCAATTCCCATGCACTGCACAAACCCTTAGCATTTTGTACAGAGGGAAATGGATTTAGTGGAATGCAAGATACATTGTCATACTGAAGGAGTAGTATAAATATTTGCAAAGCGCCTTTGAGGTGTCAACGCGAGCCTAAAAGTTAAATGGGAAGTGAGGGTATCTTCTCTGACGAGATCCTTAGGATTGCATTGTATTACAACAGAACGGAGTTTCTGTCATCTCAACTCAAGTCTTTCTTGTTGAATGCACACATAGTTTGTGTACGTTCACTTGCTAAGGATTCTCATTCAAGAGCGTAGCTCAGCATGAAGACCTAATGTCGTCGTATAATGTAATAGCGTAATAGAAACGAAATAAAAGTAGATTCAGCAAATATAGCGAAGAGGCAGGCAGGCAGGCAGGCAGATGCACCCACATAACACTCTGCAACAACACACACACACAGATACAGGTAGGTAAAGTAAAGGAAAAGAAACGAGAACGAAAAGGATTACCTCTATCTACGGTCGAAGAGAAGAGAACAAAACAGAAGCTGACTCTGACTCTGAGTCGCTGTGGCTCGTTTGTTGCCTGCCTGTGAGATATTCGCCAAGAAATGCACAGAAGTATGCGAAACATAATAGAGTGAACACACTGTGGTAGTAGTACACTAGTACACAGGCAAGTAAGTCTATGAGGATATTATATAGACGAACGAAGGTTTGACTAGACAAGCTTGACGGGATAGGCTACGGCATTCAGTCTTGATGTAGAACTCGCTCTGCTCTGAGCTCATCGTGAACAGTCCGCTATCTCACACTGTTCCACTATTTACAATCATAATATAACTTCATATAAGACACACATACACATACACCACACACACTCAAAACATATCTCTGTGTTCGTGTTCTCATTTCAACAATCTACCTTTATTTACCATACATACGCGGTTGTGTCGTGCAATGTGCAATAATACTTACTCCTTCCCCCATTTCTATCTACTAGTTCTTCCTCTGACTTTTGACTGAACCATTCGTGTTTTTGTGAGAGAAATTAGTGTGAAGTTCAAATGAACTTGGAATAAATAATTTGCAAAATTTCTGCAGGTATTTGACAACTCAATTTGTACTGTGTATACACTTTAGTTTCTCTATGTCATTGTTTTATATAGGCAAACAATTATTTTTGCGCTATTAGAAGTATACAAAGGACAGAAACATAAAAAATATCCCTATTCGGCTTCCGTATTTTCATTTGAGACAAACGTGATTATTACTACACACTTACTCACCTATTTATTGTTGTAGCTCTAAGCAGACATTTTAATCACGTTAACTAAGTATCACAATTTAAATAGCTTTGTTCTATGCTTGTTATAGTTACATTACAGCATCCTATGTATTCGTACATGTAGTTGGTAGTGGGTTAAGGTTTCCAGGAAGGAAACCTTTCAGCTTATAATACACACGTCAGTCTCTTTCTTACAATTAACTCACCCCTACTTGACTTATCTGTATTAATGATAAATTTGTTTTGAGCGAAAACCTGATTTGATTGAAAATTTTTATTCATCGTCTTCCATTTTTAATGTTTGTATATTTGTGATGGTACAAGTCCAAATGCTAAGTGCATATAAAGCCAAATATTTATTGCGTTACAGGAATTGCTTGTCTTACCAAACGCAATCCACTTTTAATATCAGTGCTTTGAGAGGTAGAAGATATTTACTACCTGATCTTGTCTGTTTGTTGTTGTGTTTACAGTGGATTCAGCTTCAACAACATTTACACTAGTAACTTGTTCCTTGTAATATCTTCGTGTTCGTATGTATATGTATTCTTTGCTACGTTATACCTTCTCAAAGTCTCAACACAGTTTTTTTAAACATATATCTACACGAACTTTGTTTCTGGTACTTATTATGTGTATAACTTAACTGCGGTTTCTGTCTCTTGTATATTATTGCATGCAAAATAGTGAGTACTTGCCTACATACATAAATATGTTAACATCATTCTTATATCATGATATACAACTACCTGTACATTTCTATAAGCAGCTAGAGGTATGCTATGCATTGTGTCTCTCAAGAACTTTTCTATCATTATAGTTCATACTACCTTTAAAGCCTTACTTACAATTGTGTATCTAACAATCCCACGAGAAATCGACCTTAGAAAGATCAGATCAGTCAGACACAAGCAAGTCATAGCTAGCATACATTGTGTGGCATGGCAAAAAGCTATAGAAAGAAACAGTCGACTCAAGATTCAGCAGTGCATAAAGAAAACCTTCAGTGACTTGTGCCCTGTATTACTTTATAATATAATCTCTATACTCTTGGCAGTGGCACTCTCAGATTTTGCTGAACCATTTTCCTAAACTTTTGTTTTGTCTACTTTTTATTTTAATATTATTTAACCCTCTCTACATGTAGCCAGTTTATACTATTTACCTATCTTTTGATGTGTACTATCATTTGTACAAATAATACCTCTCGAAATTACACTAATTTTACCTGTAAACGGATTTGTTAGTCAAACATTTGCAGTTGCACATACGTAAACAGGTAGAATAAATAAACTCGTGATACTACTTACCTATTACAATTTTACAATGACTGATTATGAGTAGGTACCTTATTTGAGTGTGTGTGTAGGAATTACTTGTACTAGGCACTACATTATATTTATTAGTGTATATATTTTTATTAGAATATAAATAGAACAAAACTTATGTCACACTTCACACATGTTATTCCCTTTAAGCTTGTCTCATTAAAATTTTAATTCGCACTAGTTTAATTGTTTGTCGTACACGTGTTATTTGCGTCGAAAGTCTCTAGTCAGCAAAACACTAATAAATGCGACTTTACTGATGGTAAATTGCAATGACTCTTAATCAAATAAATAGCTCGAATAGAAACGACAAAGGACACGGACCATGCATGCTTTAAGGAATGTACATAAACTAAAAATACAGAAAATTATGTTATTGTATACTTGCAAATTGAATAATGTAGGAAATGGGAACTAATCCCCTGATTCAAATAATTAAACAGAAACTTTTCACGCGATGTACCTATATGCGTGCTGTGCTGTAACGGTTCGAATCTCGTGATTTAGATAAACGAGTCGAGTCCTACTGGAAAAAAATGACAATTTATATTTTATTAGCATATAATATAGGTGGGTTGGTTGTGCAATTTCGGCAGATGAAAATAGACAGTAGGTAAATGGCAAAGCAAGGCTTTTGACAAGCAGATCAAATAACGAAGCTGTATTCGTGTTCACAAATTCTGCGTACAAACAAATGTGTCAATGTGTATTTAATGGACATTACGTTAGTACTACCTTATGCTAATTTACTTTATTTTTATCCTTTGTGCACCGTAGCAGTCACATACGTAGCTAAATATAAAAAACTAGACACTTGAAGCCCAACAACTACATTGCAAATCACTCTTTTATGAGTCTACTAGCTTTTCAGCTTTCTACTGTATAGATGTTTAGATGTTTGTTTATACAGTGCATATTATGCTATGTGCTGTATTTTGATACTTAAACCTTGTTTCATTTTTTAGATCGTCAACCTTTGACTGAGGAAACGAACAGCAGTAAAGCTAGATTGACAGTTTCGTTACGCTGATAGCAAAACGTACTGTCAATTTAAATACGACTAAAACTACAATTAAAACAAGTCACTGTCATACCATTAGAATCCGGAACTGAATAATTTTCAACTTGAGAGATTTGAAAATCAGCATATTTGACTCTTTGCGGAAATAGGAATTTCATCTTAAAAAAGCGCTCAATTTATAGTGTCTACTGCTGACAATTTTTTGTCATTGAATTGAAAATGAATGAATAATTTTTGCAAGAAAAGGAACTGCATTGCAATGTACTAGTAAATAGTAGAAGTAATTCTACTGCTGTCAGAAAGCCATTTGTTAGCATAAATCTTATCAAGTGGACTACCACCCTCCTGTCTGCAAGTCTTTTAGCAGATACATCTAATTTGCCAATTGGTGATTAAATAACAAAAGAAAACATTTGTCCATCTTACATAAATTTGTCTTTGGAGTAGTCGCAAACATATTAGAATCCAATTCCAATGTCATCACTTCAAACAAAAAGCACCTTGTCAAATCGTGAGTCGTGACTTTCCATCACATTCAACACAGAATTATGGCATTCATCACAAGAGATCTTCTCCCTTCGGTGGAATCCCATCTCTAATCATCGTGCACCACTCGGCTATTGCGTCTAAATAGCGTCTCTGCTACCAACCTCCTTCTACAAAGAAATCTTTCAACTTTATCTCTTATTTTGTGTCGTGTCGTGCTTCGAGCGTGAGCAGTTTAAATTGATCCTTTTGTTTCCTTTCATCAATCAATCTGCAAGGCAAAGTCACAATGGGAAACCAGAAAACTCCTGGAAGACGAGCAAACACTGGAAACCACCCTGGAGGAGGCTCTCTTACTTCAAGACGATACTTTTGGCTAATTGTGGGTTACTATTTGGTGACCGTGTACATTCGCTCCAGTAATGGTAGACCAGAGAACGTTCCAGTAGATTTCCCCACAGATTTAACGTTGCCTGGAACCATTCAAGGTGTCAAGCCCATTGAAGAGATCCCTGGGGAAAGGGATCACGAACGCTCGGAAGGCTCGGAAGGGAACGAACACGTCTCTCATGGAATACAAATAGCCAAAGTTGACTTTGTAGGCGTAGAAACTCCTTTCATCATTGCATTATGGATCTTCTGTGCAAGTTTGGCAAAAATAGGTGAGTACTTCCATTAAATCTTCATTTTCATTCATTTTTTATCCTCAGAACTGCTTATAACTGGTATCTCATCCATTTACTAGGTATGCACAGTAAAATGAGATGCTATTACTAGGTATGCAGCTTTATTTAACTTATAGCACAACTGGGTAATGTGAAACTAATTCTCAATTGGATGGGTTAGCTATTTTGTAATAGGAGATAACAATGAAAATCATTGTTGAGCTACAATTCATTTGGATACCTACTTATTACGTTGTTTGGTTTAGTATACCTTGCCCGCATCTACTTATACTATACATAGGTAGTATTCCTTATAAACTAACCACAGAACACGACTTACATGCTTCTTCTACACCAACTAGGTATACTATGCTATATTTTTGTAGTCACATTATTATATAGTATACAGAACTCTATTCTGCTGAATAACTTTCATTGCAAAAACCTAACTTTATGGAGACCAAATGTAAGAATTTAGAAGGATTACATCGTGAACAAAAGAGAGAGTGAAATAAAAGGCAATGACTGTGTTACGATATGTTAGGGCACTATGATATATGTCGTTTATCTTCATTTCCATTGTGCTCTCTGTGTTCGTACGCTTGTGTCCTATGTAAGTACAACCTGCACCTAAACTTCTATGCGCTCACAAAATTGTAAATCTAACTGCATTTGCATTTCATACAATAACATTAAATTAGAAGATCTTGGTTGGTCATGGCTGTGTCACATCACATTACATCTTATTAACTTAAATGTGCCTGAAGCTATGCATAATGTCTCTCTGTGGAATACTTTTGGTTATCTCATTTACCATGTGCACGTATAACATGTTAACCTAACTCAATATTCTTAGTATTGTTCTGTTTTTCATTTAAGTAGTAGCGCAGACATACTTATGGCTAATATACTATACATATAGCGGTAAAGTTTTTTTCAGAGAAACTTCTTAACTTTTTCTATTTTACACTTAAAAGATGCAGTGACAACTTATGTAGTAATAAGCTAAATCATACTACAGAGAAACCAAATGTTAACATAAAGTTATATTGCACTATAGGGAAAATTCTGCTAAAGATTATTTTAAGGCTAGTTGGAACTTCGTATTACAGCACGGCAAGCGCATTAATGTAAAGCATTGCATTACGATAGAATACCATTAATCTATTCCTTGACATCTTTTACCTACTGCAGAAATGTAATTTTAGTGTGGTTTTCCTCTGTCTGTAGTTTATAGCCATGAACCACCAAAGTGAAGACTAGAATTTAATTTAATTACGTTTTCTTGCATTCATTTAATTTGTTTCAACAGTTAATTATTTCGGATTTTCTATACAAACTGCGTTAATCCTATTATGATTTATTAGCATTAGGAAAATTGTCAATAATAAATATTGTGTTTATTAGAAATGGAAAAATAATTAATGGATTACTCGCTGGAGCGAGGACTGTGTTCATGCAGTAATCTACATATACTGCCCAGTCGTAAATGTCGCAAATGTGTGTGCTATTAGATAATTAAACTTGTACATAATTGCTATGTGCATTGGCAATTATACTATAGTCCTTATAAGCACTACTGCAGAATGTTTTGTAGTTTATAGCATCATAAATTCATGTAGGAGGGACATGGAGGTATCTACTATGTACGAATCAAG
>JABASI010001716.1:0-23238 GCA_019776505.1 Tomocerus nigrus
CCTAATTCCGTTAAGTTCAAGCAGGTGCTGGGAGTTCAGTGTAGGAAGTTCCAGCAGGTGCTGGAAGTTCAGTGTAGGAAGTTTCAGCACGTGCAGGTGCTGAAACTTCTTTTCGGTAAGTCAAGTACATTGGGTGGAAACACTGGAAACTTGGAAAGTGGAAGTAAAAATTGTGGCTATGGATCTGTGGAAAATAAACGTCCATCATTTTTCTGCAAAAATTAACCTTGAGTCTTGAGGCGTGAACGTGAACGCAGGTATCGTGATTACTTGTTAAGTTTTATTGTATTTGATATTAGACAATACAAAATAGGAAATACGATTTAAAAAATTCTTAAATTTTCTTTTAGAAACCCAGTACCACTTTTCCTAATCGTAAGGTGACAATAATATAATAATATTATTACGGAACAAGGAACACCTGGTTGAGAGTTTGAGAGGACGTTGCTTGAAGTTTGCATAAACGGTTCGGGTTTTCATAACAATGGAAAGAGATGAACAGCCGATTGAGGTGGTACGAAGAAGAAGATCCAAAAGCAGAAGCAGATCGTCATCGCCAGACCATAAATATGAAAACAAGCTTTCCTGTTCCAAAAGGTCGAGATCAATTTCCAGAAATAGACAAAGAAGTGAACGCTACTCGAATTCAAATGGGCGAAAAGGTCTTTCCGAAGAAAATGCCGGCTCACGACGGTAATTTTTTTGGAAGCTTTACCGTTTGAAAGTTTTTAGCTAAGGGTTCACTTCAAAGTTGGCAAAAAATCAATTTGCTTAAACATTTTCCGGGTAATGCAATTTTTCCTTTTTCAGGAGAGGACGACCACGGTCGCAATCTCGAAGTAGAAGAGTAAGCAGATCCCGATCTCGGAGTAGAAGAACAAGCAGATCCCGATCTCGGAGTAGAAGAGTAAGCAGATCCCGATCTCGGAGTAGAAGAGTAAGCAGATCCCGATCAAGGAGTAAACGATGTAAACGTTCAACTCCAGAAAGGCGACCCCGCCGACGATCAGTTTCTAGAGGCTATGCAGGTAGCTACCGTTCCCGGTCAGGATCACGGCGCCGATCTTATGAAAGGTCAAAGTCAAAATCTCGAAGTGGTAGTTCTGGTCGCAAAAACAAGCAGACATCTACGACAACTAATTGGAAAGCATCTAATTCAGCAATTGTCACCGAAACGAAACTTACGGAATGCAAATTGGAAGGTTTGAGCCCGAATGAAATTGAAATGATGCAGGTAATGGGATTTTGCAATTTTGACTCAACCAATGGTAGGCAAGTTGAAGGCAATTTGGAGGATACCGTTTTTCAAAATGTAACCCGAAGGAAATATAGACAGTATATGAATCGTAGAGGGGGATTCAATAGACCTTTAGATTTTACTGTTTAATTGATCGATGGTATTCTGCTGGCTATATTATAATAAATTGATGGTTACTGATAGTTGTAAATAATTATTGTAGATATCTTATATTATTGGACACCCTTTATGCCTTTATCTCATGTATATTTAATATTTTGAGCATCTCTACTGCCACTGAATCGTCAGAGGAATGCTAAGTACCAAAGAGTTCACAGTTTAGTTTTAGTCTGATTAAGTTACAAATTACTGAAATTACCTGTTTTGTCAATGGCATATTTCGGTTTTGTTAGTTAATGAAGCTGAAGTAGAAAATAAATAAATAAAATTAAACCAAGTAATCAGGTAGGTATACAATTCGATTAAGTTAATAATATGTCATTAGTACTAGTCACTGTTCAATACTCGTGTTTCAATTTGCTTTTGTCTACTTGTTCAGACAACATTAATTTGTCTTTTTTAAAATAGGGTTTGATATTTTATGTACCATTGTTGCGGTGCGGTGCGGGCGGGCACCTTCACTAAATAAATATTTATGATGTGAATGTAAAAATAATTTACTTTTTATAACTAGGATCTTGTTTTATATAAGTATGGGTGTTAAGTGAACCTTTGAAAGATCCTCCTAGTCACAGTACATTTTGAAATAATATACATTAAAAAGGCTATAAACAAGAAAAAGTGCAACAGACCAATGCAATGCAGTGACTGCAACGAAGCGACATTTATGGTGGTATGTACAATGTACAACTTTGAACTTGGGTGCGGTAACTGCGGTATACGCTTGCGATTTACGATTTACTCATTTCATTGAGAACATCTTATTTAAAACTATTTATGTATGATCCTTGTTTGGGGTGGCGTCTGGACTGAAGAAAGGAAATGTACCCGGATGCATTTTGCTGTATTTGTTTTAAAGGTCATCTCGAATTAAGTTTAGAACGTGTAGAGTCATAATGATAAATAAAAAGCTAATTATAGCATTATGCTGTTATCACTTACCTGTAATCTGGAAGAGTTTCAGATTTATGTTGTTTAATGTACTGTGCATAATAACAAGAAAATAAGAGAGATAAGAACTGATTTAGCCCTTTTATTCGTATCCTTAGGCATAAACATAAATAAGAATGTAGCATAATATATTATGTTATGTATTTACCTATATGTACAAAGGATATGCGCAAAACTGAGTACTTTCTCCTAGAATTCGCAATGCAATTACGTCGTTACTCGTTATGCATAGAAGCCAACGTCTTTGATTAAATCCGGTATGGAAATGGATAAAAGATATACCCATACATAAAATACAGTTCACGGATCACAGAAAGGATTATCATGACGTAGACGGAGTCAGTTGCAAAACTTATAATAATAATATGCTGATGTTCTCACTTGAGTATACTAATTATACTGCTTTAATTAGCTATAATTTTGTTTCAACGTGTTCAAAAAACAGCATTAAATTTAGATGCATATTAAAGACATATATACAAAAAACACAATTAACTTGTATGGAACTGGTAGCATATTGTTTATTTAATTGTGGACATTGTGGTGGATGTATTTATGAAAGTCCTTCTTAAAACAGACGTATCTACTTATACAAAATCAACCGTAGGATGTATACGTTATAATATTCTATTGGTTTTATGAATGTTATGGATTGGATCATTGGATGGTGTCTACTAAATTGTAAATAATTTTTTACTAACACTGAAAATACAGGGAAATTATAGGATCACAGAAAAGAAATTCTAAATGGAAATCCCAGCAACATGTGTCTTTCCATGCTAATTCTAACTAGGTACATTGTACATTGCATTGAAAATTGCAGTGTTTAGCAAAGTTAGCGTGACTGCAAAGCTAAGGAAGGTGAGACAGTAAAATCAGTCGTGCATCCCTAATATTATGTACCAAGGAAAGTGGAGTAGGGAATTCAGCCCAGGATAGACTAGGTGTAAGGTGTAACTATATAATTTACTCTGACAATGTTTGTTTCCCAATATTTCTATGATGTTGCAATTTAGTTCTACTTTATTAGTGTAGCGTTTGACTTTAATCGATTTTAGTTTAAGAGTTGGGCCTTATGGTTTAAGCCAATATCTGTGTAATTTCAGATTGTCAAAGATTTGAAAAGGATAAGTTCATGTTTTTAGTTGGTGGACTGATATTTTCGTGGATTTTCTATGTGGTCTCACGTCAAAGATTTAGTTCTCAAACAGAAATCACTGATTATAGGTAGCTGGCTGACATTGGCTTGCATTTGTAAGATTCTGAAGATCCTGTTTGTTTTTGTCTGTTGACTCTGTCTGTGTAGTTGTAGTTTAATTTATGGTTTCATGGATCCATGTTCTCCAAGTGCTACTGCTAATCTGAGTCACTGCGTGCAGAATTCATGGAAATTCTAGCAACCAGATCAATCCAATTGAATTTAATTGCGCTTGAAACAGAATCCTTCATGGAGAAGATGTATTAGAAAAAGTTTGGGAATTCCTGCACTAGGATGTAAACATTAAAGAATAAATTTGCATTTTATATGTACCTTGTCCTTTAAGTAAAAGTAGAAACATTCAATTGCCTTCTTCCCTCTAATTTCCAGTTTATCAGTTTTGTATTATTCCTTTCGGCTTTGACTAATGAACAGCTCTGATATTTTTATAATTGAAACGGCAATTACCTATCAGGAGGCAATCACAATTGTTTTGCGTAGTCGCTCAACAAATCCTTATTAATATTATTGCCTTATATATTTCTGCTGA
This sequence comes from Tomocerus nigrus, assembly GCA_019776505.1. Classification (NCBI taxonomy): domain Eukaryota; kingdom Metazoa; phylum Arthropoda; class Collembola; order Entomobryomorpha; family Tomoceridae; genus Tomocerus; species Tomocerus nigrus. The sequence continues at coordinate 4,117 of JABASI010001716.1, forward strand.
TACTGCACACATGCACGCACTAATATTAGGTATTGGCTTTTGTTTTCGAATTTTTTCTATTTCCTATCTTCACAAATATCTATTTATTGCCCACGTGCTCTGTATTTTTTATATTTCTGGATTTATTTTGTTTTGTAATACTTTACTATTGCATATTTGCATTTATCATTATTTTTTGCGTATGGAAACGCTTTTAAAATTCGTTGGATAACAGAGGTGAAGTTAAAGTTAAAAGGTTGAAACCGAAACCAGTATTTGATTACTTTCGTCTGGAGTTAGTTATTTACTGTGCCCTTTTATTAAATCTTGTTCACCTCTGTTGGCCATTGCCTTTCTGTTTGGGGAATTATCCAGATAATTTTATAAAGAGTAGACAATAGGGAACTGTTCCTTTTTCCTTTCTCAATTCTCATCATAACTATGTAACTAACCAAGAAAAAATGTTGCAAATATTTGTGTACTATCCGAAAGGGTAAATAATAAGTAGTAATTACAAATGTACAGGTAAATTGTACATAGTGCACTTAATGCAACGTAATAAATAGTGCACCTTTTCTTTTCTATCCAGCAATGCAGCAATTATTACTATTTTACCTTGCAAACCATTTAACTTTTTGCTTAAGGCTAAAATCTGTCATAATTAAGAAGGGGTGATGTCTACACTGTTGAAAAAGTTCAGTTGTTCAGAAAAACTATCTGATTGATGTTAATTTGTTTATGTGATTTCAATTGAGTCGGTTTGAATTTATGAATTTTATTTTTATTGCGATTGGCAAATGTTGCGTTTTCGAATGTGTAAAAATGCGCAGAATTTATTGAAGAAAATGAATACAAGAGTACTGTACTGAATTTTTTTGTATTCAAAGGTAATTATATTGAAGATTAGGTTGTTCTAGTTCTTTAGATGAAAGTAATATCAAGTCTTGAAGTGGATATGGTACAAATCTTTGGTTTTATTACATTTCGACGGTTTCCGTTTGGAATCGCATGAAGGAACATGCTATATGTACTAATAATACATGAAAGTAAACTTAACATCATTAAAACAAAGGAAAAATCTAGTTTTTTTCTAGTGTTCCAAATAAAATCAGCGTTAAAGTTACTTGATTTCTTATAACAGAATTAGTTTATTAGACTCCAGCAATTCCAGTCCAGTACCATTCCAGCTCTTTTAAATATTATGAGCCGAAGTACGAATTGTAAATCCAGTTTTTCACGTCTGTAAATCACTAGCTTAGTACTGACTTATATAGACTTGGAGCCTATTTTATATTCTTGTATGCTAACTACTATGATAGGAGTGACTAAAAAGAACATTAAGAATCATAGATGAAACTCCGAATGTACCATTTACTTTTTTCCAGATAAGGCAGCTGCTATCTAAGAATCATTAGTTTTTCTTACTTGAATTATTTAAGAATATTATAAGAACTGACTGCTTGAGAAAATTTTCAACTTCAAGCTCTACTTAACTTAAATTATCGTTATCATTTGTTCTAAAATGTAATGTTACCTTCTCCAGCTCATAATATGAGATAAGGCTAGCTCTATACTCAATAGTTTGATTTAGTTTGACTGTTTCTCCAGAGGCCTGTCGTCAGTTTTTTGTCCTTTTTTTGTCCATGAATTAGAAGGAGGAGGTATAATAAGTCTTACTCGGTAACGTAGGTATTACTAGACTCTGAAGCAATAAATGAAAACTGGACTAGACTCATTTTCTCCATTGTTGATCTTGATTGCTTTAATTGTCTATATAAGATAGATAACCCAGTGAAATGTTAGTATAGCATAGATAGATTAGGAAAATATAAGTACGACATTTGAAATAGGAGGCATGACTGGAAAAGGAATTACTTATTTACACCTAGACCGGACTACCTTCAAATGTCAGCGAGGGAATTCTCTATAAAACGTCTCCACCTTCTCAATTTTCCTATATTTAACTACCCAGGAGGAATTACCGGAAAATCTATGAGTTGTAGTAACTTCTCCTGTCATGAATCTCATGAAACATCATTAAATTATATGCACATTTATCCTATTACAATTTACAATCACCATTTACTGACATGACACTGACTTAACACCCACCTAAAACTGCCTATCTTTAGTAATTGGCCATGATTGGTCATCTGTTTCTTCCGAAATGCCAAAAATATACATTACCTACGACGACCTACCTTACGACTACGACCGTACTTTATTCATAATAGTTGCATACAAACACCTATGGTCATCCACAATAAATGCAAAACTGTGTTGTTCCTAGAAAATTGATCAGGTAGGCTCGTTCTACAAAAATGCAATGCAAAATGCAAGTACCCACTTAAAATTTGAATTCCATGACATAGATTGTTTCCTGCTTACCTGTACACAGAATTACCAAGATGCATTACGTAAGATTCATTACGTAAATACATGGATGTATGTATATAGGTACCTATTTATGTTCAGCACATCCGTATACCTTTTCATTCTCTGTTTACGTATGTATACGTGTATACGTCACTGTTTACCATTCCAAGTAATTGTAAACGCATCTTGGGGCAAAAAATAACGCATTTAGAAAAAAATTACTGTATAGTGTATAATTACTGAGACTATAGTACTTGCTATATAGTTTCTCGCCTATATTATCATGTCTGTTTATTATCGGTCTATGGATATGCATGCACAGCACATGTTTTGTCCTTAACAGTGTCTACATTGTACTTGATTTTTAGCCGTAGTTATAATATGTTTCTACTGTATCCTCTTTATATTACGTAAATTGAAAACTAGGTAAATCAAATGCAGTGCAATCAGAAAATCAGAATGTAGGTATTAGTAAGTATGCATTACAGGGATACCTATATGCAGGATTGATAACGTTCATGATAAAGTATGTTCCTGTCTGTTTCTTAGAGGATGCATAATCTTTTCGCCTAGTGGCTTAAGATGCTTAAGCTAACCGTCAAATCACATCCACGAAGTCTACAGAATAAGCAAAATGTGGAATGAGCTGAGTTGTCGAGTCTTGTAAGAACTGAGCTCGTGAGCTCTCCAGCTCTCATCACCATCACACTTCACTGGACTTGGCGTTACTTATAATAACGTTCCTTTGTGCATAGCCATAGGAGACATCCGTAACCCATATAATTTTGTGAGCGCCAATCCAAGTAGACATCACTTAGTTTATGAGACATGCCTCTGTAGGTTAGCCTGCCTAACACTACAAAAATAATCTCCACAAAGTCCTTGTACATTGAGGAAGATCAAGATAGCACTTACTCGTAACCTACTTTTGATTTTTATGCAAACGTCTATCTATCCAAGCTTATCTCCCTATAATTTTATATGAATGCTTTTTTCTTATAATATTATATCCATGATCTATGCATCTGTTAGCATGTCTTATCTATTTACTCCCTCTTATCCTACCAGATAATTCTCTAAAAATCTAGTCTAATCTGTGCAAGTTCCCATGTCCAGCATTGATTACAGTTTTTCTTTTTGAGCATCTGTTATCTTTGAAACATATTTTCTGCCGTTGAATACAATTGTCCAGTAGTACTTCTTTTAATCGCATCTTCTGTTTCTACTCTTGATTTGTGTAGTTCACATTTTACATGATGCAGTATATTATTTACCTACTAGCATTTTCTGTACATCTCTCTATCATTTCTTATCAACGTGATTTCGTGCTCCTATTCTGGGTTCGCGGCGTTCCTGTTTTTTCAGTGTATTTCGGTTTTTCACGACTGACAAGCTGTTAAAAGCGGGAGATTTCTTTATTCCTTAGCTTACACCAAGGGTTTGGTGATTTTATATCTTAAAATATGCTGCCAAAACTTGGAAAAGTGTTTTTTCTTGATCTCCCCAATTATATCTGTAAGTTCTAAATTGGGTACAGTGAATTCTACTGGGCTTTTTCAAAGTTTTCGAATTTATTACTGTATCAAATGCCCTTCAGAGATCAACCTTAGACTTTGCATTCAAGCAAAGTCTAACGTACCTACAGAGTAAAGTAACGTACAGAGTAAAGTACCGAATTTCGTAATTTTTAAATATTCTAAGTATTCTAGAATAAAATTATCATTAAATGTCTGAAATGGTTTTCCTCTTCTGATGTAAGTACCTGTGGGATGAAGTAGATGAATTTCGATTTCACACAGTCTTACATTTAAGTATTCATAAAAGTCCAAAGAGTACTGGGTAATGCAAAGTAGCAGGCATTATCATTCAGGGTCAAATCAAGTCTGTCTCATGATATTAGTTTTTGCACTTGTATGTTAGCGATATTCATACTTATATCTGATATGCATTATTTATTGACTATTAAGTAGTTCTGTTTATGAATGAAAAGACAAAGCTACTTGGAAAGCAAAGCAAGTCGCTTATAGGTGTTACGCGTAGCTAAGTATATCCCATCAAATATATTATGTACCTAAAGTATAACATTTTGTGCATCTGTAAGAAGCATAAAATATATAATTCGATTATCTTGTTCACTGTGATGATATTTATCATTCAAATCATAATCACATAATAATAATGCATACATAGTTGCTCTGTCGATTTGTGCGTTGTGTTGGCGTGTTGTAGGGTGTTTTCTTTGCTGGTTTTTTCGATCAGATCATAAATCTTTTTTTGCACTTAACCGACATCACCTTGCAACAGTTTGGCAAGATAGATATATTTTAGTCTGCCTTATTTGTTATATTTGATTCTCTCAGACCGTCTGGCGCTTCCATTTTTACATACACACACGTAATCTTTATTTGGCTGTAAACTATAATGTGTACGTACGTACGATAGTCTCATTTCCAGACGAAACTATCAAACTACTTACTTCTATCTATATCACTCATGGTATACTTAACACTTGTAGATATCTAATACCTACCTGCCTACACACATTTCTATTGCAGACCTACATCTAAGTACATCTACATTTACATAATATAATTGTGATTGGTATACCTAAAGCATTATTTATATTTATACTGAATGCGTAGACATACTACGTACATAACATATTCTGTGTGTGTTGCAGCAGATTATTTATTTATATAATGAAAATGATTGGAGAAACACCTGTACAGCTGTACAGCATCAATACTTGTTTTTATGGCTTGCTAGTAATTAATGCATCCACTAAACCAAGATTTTTCTCTTCTTTATCAGTATATTTGAGTGATTATATAAGTGAAGATGGAAAATAACTACTAAGAGACTAAGACCACCTTAAGCTTTACCTTCCACATCACTTTTTCTGTCTTGACTGTCTAGTCTGAGGACACTGTCTAGTGAAATGCAATTTTTTGTCTCTCTGCAAGATTTTTATGGAGTTACAGCATCCACTCTTTCTCTAGTGCTTGCAAGTAAAATCAGTGTCAATTTAATTTATTAAGTACGTAATTGTAAAATTGTAATTATAACATAATTTAATACTAATGTCTGTGTATCTGTCTAACGAAATCAACGAATAATTAATGTAGATAATTATTAAAGTGCTGTAGTAAGTGCTTGAGATTTTGGATGGATGGATGTTTTAAATGCATTAATCGGTGATTTTGCTTGATGCTTCAAAAATATATTGAGATTGAGAGTGTTCTGCTGCTGTAACCAAGTGGTGGATTACATGTATTAGTTGCTGATTTGAATTTTGATTTGTTACTGAAAGCGTCAGAAGGTTTCACAGGTGCAGGTCGTGTTACAATTTTAGCTTCAGGTACGAATACCATTTCAAGTATTAGCTAGTTGATATATTGAGTTAGATATAAGTGATAGCGCTTGAAACTTGTTACTACTTGGGCTTCTTGGCCAGAAATATCTGAGCAGACTGAAAATTCAACCTCTAAGAGACCTAGACAAACTGGACCCTCATACTCATTTGTAAATTCACTTGGCCATGGTCAACTTTTTTATTTTTATATGCAAAGCAAAATGCGTATGCGTGAGCCAATGGAGGATAGAGAAGTAACATCTACGGAACTTGATTCCAATCATGTCTCAGTCTGCTGCAAAAAACACAAAGTTCCTCCAGACTGGATTCTGCAGACAAAAAAATGAGAAGAATAAAAATGAATTTGCTTACCTACTTTAGTTTTGAGAAGGATTATGTAATGTACTGTTACTATATTTATTCTGGGAAAGCAGGAAATCAATTACGCGTTCCACGTGTCCTCAGATGTGGTCCACCCAGTAATTCTTTTATAACTATATCAATAGTTATTGTTTTCCTCGAATGATGCAGTATTTACTATTAGTCACTAGTCATTACATCATTAGATTTTCTGTTGGAGAGAGGGGAAATAAGGAGAAGGCTCCATTCGTCGCTTTACAGACAGATGCCTTGGGTTAGTTGTTACTTTGAGTCAAAAGCCTATTATTAGCAGGTACAGGCGTACAGGTAATTTCCTTACCAGATGCAGCCAAGAAGAGAGCCCTTGGTTTTCTTGAAATACAGATGAGATTTTCTCCAGAGTTTTTGCATTCTTGAAATTGCATGTCTGTCTTCATTTTTAAATTACATAGGTAAGTTCTTAGGGGGAAGTTATTCATTTATCTCTTTAAGTATCTGATATACACAGCCACTAGCCACTAATAAAATAATGAGCAAAATAGTACTGGGAGCATGCATCTCTGTTGCTAGAAGTCAAACAGGACAGGCCATTTCAAAGAATTCATCAAAAATCGGTTTACCTTGGATTTTACTTCGACTTGATAAGCTGTGCGAAGGGCATAGCCACACTTACTATCTATCAATGGCTGCTGAAAGTGAAATTCTTGAGAAAATTTCGCCTAATCTGTGAGAATTTGACAGTATATGCTTGAGGAGCACTGCTAACATAGTAAATTTTCAATTTATCATTACTTTTCTCTGTAATACGCTAAGATGCGCCTGAGATAGGGATTTTAAAGCCAATCTAACTAACATGTGCATCTATCTCGGCTTTTTACCATTTAATTAGTATAAGGTACAAGCAACTACACACTTGCCTTGCCTATGGAGTGAGTGTGAGTTAACTTTTATATAGTAATATCCAGAGCTACGTTACGTGGAAAAATTAAAGTTGTGTGTATGTAAGTGTAAATATTATAACTCTTGTGTTATGCTGACTGCTCTTTCCCGTGTCCTTTTCTTTGGGTAGCAACAGCAGTTCTTCTACAATCTTCATAGAATAATGTATAATGTATATATAAAAATATCCATTTGCTCGAAACTATTCTACTTGGATAGCTCTTTTGTATATGTAATTAATTATTTCATGCTTAACACATTTTTTTCCTTTCCTCATTATGTCATATAAAATACAAGAGCAAGCAACATAAAAATTAAGGAGTTTGCAAAATTTAAGATTGTCCAGTCAAATCAATTCCGGCTAGCGAATGGAATTTTTCAGAGAAATGCACAATTAAGCTTAATTTCATTTCCATTGATTAAAGCATCTCACTCTCTTTAAAATCATCTCTAATCCTACCATTTCTGACTCATCGACAAATGAATACCTAATGTATTAATAGTGTTTCCACCTGCTATGCATGTTACTTAACGAATGTATACCTTTTACATATAACGTATAACTAGGTACATGATATTTGAACTGATTCGTTTTCAACTTAGCAGTGTAAAATTACTTGACTATTAAAGACAGATTATGTGTATGCTAATTACAACTTCCTTTCCTACCTAAGTGTTTTATTTGTACTGAGAAACCTGCATTTGATTATATTACAATTAGCTATTTCTATGTATAGCTGTTAATTGATAGTCTGTTTAGCTTACAGCAGAATTTAAATGAATGATATGCCCCTGTACTTGAATTCTATTTAACTGAACCGTATAATTGGTAGCATATAGTCATCTAGCCTGTTAGCCTCTTTATAAGTAAACCTATGTATTAAATGTGACATTCGATTGTACATAGTTGCGGGTGCTATTTATGTACTTCTGTTAGGTATGTTATGTTCAGATGCACATGCTTGCAAATATCTACCGAAATATTTATACTTATGTCAACAATTTTTTTGTGGATTTCTGCGATTATGTTGACTCATCCTAACAGAGGAGACGAGCGGATGTCATCCAGCATTGCAGAAAACAAAATGACAAAATCTACTGTTACGAAGCATATATTTAATAGGATATTTATTGATATTGTCATAGATAAGGAATTATTAGCATCTGCATACCTAGCACACCCGTAGTTCGTGTCTATATGTGCATTATGCATCCTTAATTGGTTTATGCTCAATCATTAAGCAATAAATACGTGCCAATCTTAGAATTGTCATTTTCTGCTGCAGCTGCCAATATAGTACAAAAAACTATTTGTTTTTATGTAGTGACAAATAGAAATCCTTAATTGCTACTTTATTTTGTATGTAAAAGAATCACTGTACAAATAACAAATATTAAATTGGGGTTTAGTGACTGTAATATTCAGTCGACAGGTTTAGTGAACTTGGCATTTCTTATTTAATATGTAGGCACTAATAAAAGAGATTCATCCTAAAGTGTTTGAATGAAAAAGTGATGAATTCTAACTGAGTTTGAGAGATGAAGATGAAGAATAGTCACGTTTCATGCATTACGGCTTCATTAACTGACTGAACTCTTATAATTATTATGTTTGTGCATTTTGCATAATAGACTTATTTAGGTGAAATATTTATTCATTCTTGTAGTGTGAGAACTACTGTAATGTGAAGGATTGAGTATGAGGGCAATTTGGATTAGCGCACAATAATACGCATATGCAACTGGTTTATTGTTTTTACTGTCGTGTAGTGTTATGATGATGGACGTACTGACAAAGTGCCAAAGCCAGAATAATGACACGATATGAGAAATGATTCGAAAAGCAATTATTAGACAGACATCTAATTTATTTGAGAAGACCAGGTCATTGAAAATTGTACACGAAACATTTAGAAAATCTTATCAATTAAAACAAATGAATTGTTAAGTACAGTAGCCTAATGTCATAATGTTGAATAATTTCATATGTAATTAATTAACAATTAGCTGTGTAGCCCTAAAAATGTTATGTGCAACTCTATTTAAAAGTAACTTAACAAAATCTAAATAATTGTACATTTATCCTATATTTGCATATTATTATTACATCTTTGTCTTTCATGAGCTGTCTTTCATTAGAGTTAGCTGCTTAGGTATTTTTAAATTACATCTACATTTTCTACACACATAATATTATATAGGTATACATACATAGGTAATACATATACATAATTCATACAAGACATAAAAACCATTTGCTCTGCTAGCGATTCTTTTTAGCTGGTTATACTATTATGAGTTGTGCTATTTCAGTTCCCTTTCCTTGTTACACTTCCCAGAAATTATAAAATCCAATTTAATTCAATGTGACCCTACAGTGTCCTACAGCACAGATACAGTGCATGTGCATTGAATTAGCATTTTATAGCAAATAGGTGCATTACTTTGAAATAATAAATTAATACTTTTATGGTAATCAGGCAGTCGTGAGACATGTCGTGTTTGAGTCGTCTATATCAATTTGGACTTTTTCAGTTGGACGGAAATGAGAAATTTGCTGGTGCCGGCACCAGGTTCCTAATTACTGTATAATGACTATACAAATGTATGCGTTTATGTAAATTGACATATTAGAAAATAAAATTTATAAAAGATTACATTTTTGTACGAATCTCTCAATTGTTGCTCACGCATGGTCCCAAATGATGTACTATATTGACTCGATAGATCTATTTTTGAATAATTTCATTAGCTAACGTACCTAAGTGCAATTTGATTACTAGATTTGTATATTGAGAGATCTCCAGTTCCTTGGAGATCTGTGATGACGTGTATGAGCTGACCATATAGGGTAGCAGCCCCCATCATGACCCCTTATTTGACCTTTAGGGCAATCTCGAGAGTGATAGATAGTATTCTGAGTGTTTCCAGTAATACTTGGTTGAGGCAACGGCGTCGCTGAACACGAGAATATCATTAAACTGATCAGGAAGCAGGTAGTAGCTAATAGGAAAATCCAACTCTTCTGGTTCTCCATCGTTTTCCTGTAAAGAAAATTGAAAATTATAGAATTTGAAATTACATACTAAACATTGAGCACATTGAGCAGTAGTTTTCATTTTAAATTTTCCCAACTAAATATTTCATATGATGAGAAAATGGTAAAATTGAGACAGTGATCTGATAGGAAATTCACCTTATTATTTTCAGTGAAAATTTTCCCGATAGAAAATCTGCTGTTTTATTCAGTCTTAGTGGTGTCGTCGTCTAAATCTCGTTTTCCCTGTAGTTCAGCTTAAAAGTGGATATTTTCAGTTGATGAAAATTGGTGAAAACGGTTCGTTGTGTGGACACAAGTTGATTCGGCAAAATAATATTCACAACTTTCCAGTTTTGTGGCAGTGTGCATATGAAGATTAACTCTTGGTCTGGTTGAAATGGAACTTGAGACGTTATTGTATGGAAAAGAGAGAGAGGTAAGCCTTTTATAAGCTTTATGGTCAAGTTGCAGTTGCAGCTTTAGTTTCTTTATTGTTCAGTTGCTTTCTGTTGCGAGTTTGCGAGAAGCTCCGAACAGAAGAGAGAGCACAGGAATGGTACCTGAGAGTCTGGGCCTACCTCCCTTAAATACGAATCGTATCGTACTTGCTGCCTATTGCTATTTCTCGTTGATAGAACTAATGTTAATTCCACATACTGACTGAAGTGATGTGTGTGTGATTCGATAGGGAATTTTACGGGTACAGGTATATTATAATATACTCAAGATATATAATATATATGTAGAGTTGTGTATGTGCATCGGCAGCTCAGCTAGTCGGATGCATACCTATCTACAATAATAATATTATCATTATCACTCACACACAAACTATATCTCAACACTTTATAATATAACAAAGCACTTTTATTCAACTCCACTCGAACTTACCTACATAGAAAGCTATGTCAGTAGATAGTAGTAGTTAGTTAGTTAGTAGTGGACTGGGATTCCATCCAGCTCGCACTTTTATGCTCTATCTCTTGAGTAGATGTAAGTCATAGGTGGTGGTGGAACAAAATACTATTGTAGATTCCTTATTATTAGGGAAGACCAACTTAAAACCACACTCAACTGATGAGCCACTTTACACAAAACTCTTCTTGCTCATTCCTCCTCTTCTCCACTAACTTACTGTGGTAGATTCTCTCTCTCCATTATTCTCAGTTACTCAACAAAGACAGTGCACTTGGAGCAATGTAGAAATAGCCACACACTTTTACTTTTATATCTTCTTCGACCTAAGAAAGAACGTCTTCTTACATCGAGCCTTCACAGCCCAAACTACACGAATGACTGATTTACTCTTCAAAGACAATGATATAGCTTTGCATTATCTTACTTTACTTCTTGATTTCCTGTCTCCAGTAATTAACAAGATGCGATATCAGATAAGCAATTATCATAAATGCATACAGATATATAATAGTTTGTAGGATGAATGTCACTTGCACCCAAACTATTTATATGCTGTCTCATAATATCAAATTAAATCTACTTTGATGTGCAGGACTTTTGCTTTATGAACTGTGTGCTCATCTCATTCCTGCTAGGATAAATAAATGCATTCAATCACGCTCCACGCTGCATTAGTGCTGTGACAAAACGTTTAGTATATGCTTACTCTCCGCTTGAATTTTATTGAATAATAAAGTTTTATTGCGTTTATAAATACTCAGATTAACGCTTTAAACCAGACTGCATGTAAATACGCAATTAAATCTGTTTTCCAATATTCCACTTGATTCTACTTAATATTTAAGTAAGCACAGTCAAAAAAATTTATTCCTGAATTAATTGTAAACAGAACAAACAAGAATGTTATTATTTAAAGTAATTTTCAACTTCTCCAGACGAAACGTTGCAATAGTGGAATTAAAAAATAATTTCTCATGCTATGAAATTATTATAGCTTTGTAGAAAATGTTGTGCTTAACTCGTGCTATGCAAAGTTACCTTTGCGACAGAGTAAAAGTACACCTTCAGTCTAGGATGTTGTCAGCACAAGTGTCAAGTAACAAATGCATGTAAGTTGTAAAGCATGAAATTCTGAAGAAGTTGCTAGCTCAATTTACCCACTCATAATACCGCATAGTCTCATATAATATAGAGTAGCATGCATCTTGTGTTATAGTTTGCGGATTGGTCATATGTTAGCTGTAGGCGAGATTATTGGACTTTGAAATCCATCGGCATAAATTTTCTTGTCATTTTTAGCGTGTTCAGCTGTCATCTGAATCATCTTGAATCGAGTCAATGTCAATATCGCGGTATTTTTTATTATCTATCACTATTTAATATCTTTGAAGCATCTCTGTTTAGCCGCGTATGTAAAGGTTAAGTCATGGTTTGTATTTTTGGATCTTTATCGAAAAAGCTTCGTATCTTTATAACTTACATTTAAGTATCAAGTCGACTATATATGTAAGTGTAATTTAGATATGAACTATTTTTATTTGTCTCTTTTTAATTGTGAACTGTAATCTACATTAAGTTAGGTTTGGTCATAAATAACTGATTAATATATCCTGGTCATTCCTCGTAGGTAAATGTAGTTAGTTCTTCTTGATACTAAAATAATTTAATATTGCGGCATATTCGCCTACACATGCATACATACTACTATCTCATGTTTATGACTTAACGCTGACATCGATGGGAAGTAATAATGTCTTAGAATGGCTTCTTATATCCTCTTAGTCATTTAATACGGTATCTCATTGAATTCCCGGTAGGTACATATGTACTTTTACTTAAAAGATAAAAATTCTCTAGAAATAATACTATATATCACATATCAAGTTTCAGATAAGTAACTATCAAAGTCTGAAGGGCATTTCTTATGTTTCCGATTGAGTTGACTAGAAGAGCCGCATGAAACGAAGCTAAATACTTACGACTAACCTAAATTGTATTAAAGCGTCAATGTAATAGTTATACTTGATTTACTGGCTGTCTATTCTTTCTATGTACGAGTACGTGATACATTTTCCATTTAAGGAACGAATTTATAACAGTTTCAGTGTCATCAATTCAATTCTTAGATTTACTACGATGTTGATACTCTATTGTTGAATATATGGGTTTTACGTCTATTTTTTTGCATGAAATGCACAAAAGTAAAGATGCATTTGTTTTGCTAAAAAAGTAACCTTTATCGTAACTTAGGGGTAATCCCACATAAAGAGCCAATCGCGTTTAAATTCTCCTAGACATTACGTAGATCTGTAATATAATCGTCTGTATAAGTGAGTATTATCGCTTTAATAGCAGTCTCAGTCTCATTCACATTTTCTACACTTATTTTTAATACAATAGGGAGTAGATTAAAAAAAGAGTATAAAAGTTAGGTTATAGGACAACGTCAATTCAATTGTATCAGGTAAGTTAAGGCCAAGGCGTATTAATTCACTAGAAATGTAGTTGAGTAGTAAATCCCCAATCCAATGAGCCTGTTGTAATAAGCTCCTCTATAAAAGCCACTTTTGACTTTGAGTTATACTTGGAATCAATAGGACGTAAAAGTAGCGAGAGATAAAAAGGCAACCACCTTTTCCCTTTCAGTATATCTGAAGCAATGACAGGGAGGCGATTATAGCATTCGATCCTTGCTCAAATTTTATTAAATATAGTAGCAATCTTCTTGATTGCAGGTAGACTACTAAGTAACTACCTTGATTTGGAGTATTCCCCTGCAATTATAAAAATGCATTGTTGAATTGTTGATCGTATAACAAAAATTGTAGCTAGGTACACAAAAGCCACTGCTACTTACATTCAATCAAGTGTAAAAAAAGACTTCATTTAAAAAAACTGAAATTCGCATGCGATAGCGTGTATCTGTGTCTGCATCTTCAACAGGTGTTTATGTACACAAACGCATATGTATACAGAATCATATTTTGCCTACAGTAAGCCAACTATCATCATAAAGCATACATACACACACATTAATTCATTTCATTCATTCATGATCTTCACTTGACTTATGTGCAATATAAACATTGTAGGTACCTAAACAACGTTTGCACGCTCTGCTCGCTTACTCACTACTTTCCCACGTTTTATCCAATCCAAACATCCACATACAATGATAAATCAAAAATTAACCCAATCTACATATTGATAACTATAAGATAAGCACTCTCAAGTACTTACATAATCACAACATGTTATAATATTACATACTTAGTTTACAGACACATTCACAATACGATTTAGTTTACAGTGAAATAAACATTTTTTTCATTTTTTACTGTAATATTCATGAAATTATCCGGGAGCAAAAGCATTTTATGTAACCTGATTCGAAAATGCAGATTTTTATTAGGACCAAGAGTTATTCATGTAACTTGAATCAAAGATTTTATTACATATAGTTATCTAAAATGGGAATAAGAATTCGAGCAAATAATAGTTTTTGATTTATTACAGATAAGACTTTGTCCCAAGGGAAGGGTACTATTTTCTTGCCGGGTAATTAAATCGGTGATACTAAATGATCGGTAAACTTCAACCACGCATAGTAAACCTGATACCTGTAGGGCCATTCTGTACGGACATACATATCCAGAATATATTATCATTTTAGCTCATATAATATGTTTCATGTGTATCGGTATTTTTTATGCTGCCCAAATCACATCATCGTCTTAAAATAACTCGGATAATAATTATTTGAAAATCACAGGTACACTGTACACTGTAAATCCTTTGGGTTTATGATATTCCGAATAATTGTGTTATATAGCCCTTGGATTAAAATGATAAAAAATATTCGCAGAAAGCTTTGAAGAGTTTTAAGGTACTTTTCATTGTTGATGCGTAATATTTATATTTATTTACATGTGGGTTCATATAAGAAAAGGACTGCTGGTGTGATAAGCTACTTAAATGCTAACTGGTGCATGTAGCACTACATTTACATATTATGTATAAGTATGAGTGGTAAAACTAGAAATAGGAGTTGAAACGTGTAATTTCGTGTTAGAAGTGCACATATAATATTTTATTGAGAATTGTGTATTTGCAATTCCTTTGAACAAAGTACCTAACTCAATCTGCTCATAATTTACGTATAAATTACAAAGTAGCAATTGTGCTATTACACAGTGACCTAAACGAAAAGTAAGTGAGAGCTTTATTTAAGTTTTCAGTGTAGAGAAGACGGATGTTTCTTTTCTTACGCATTTTAGGTAGAAAATTAGACATCTGTTAGCATCTTAAAGAGTTTTTTTATGTGCGTNAAAATTAGACATCTGTTAGCATCTTAAAGAGTTTTTTTATGTGCGTCACTATGCAGAAAAGGTGTGCACACCTACACTCGAGCAATCTAAAGCCCTTGATTTGGAAATTAATGATTCTCTCTACAGAGTAACGCAAACAATTGCAGTGGGGAAACCCCAGCACAACACACATGCAAAATAGCATCTCTGAATTCTTAATTTGTGTACAATATTCAGAGAAACTGATATAACTACGCAAAACTTTAGTTTATTTAGGTATGTAGACCTTCATCTTAAACATTTTATTAATAGAAGCATGGATTATTATGAATGATCTTTCTCAGTTTAGACAAACAACAATTAGCATACATAAACTCATCATTCAGGTAGATTGTTTATTATTGCTCTGGTCGAATAATGTTACTGAGAAACAGAGTAAACACTTAGAAGTTGGTAACAACAAACAGAATCGACGATGATTTACTTTTCAAAGTAAGATCACCTTTGACCATTGCGCAATTAAATAATGCGGAAATGGCAGTCGGCAGTCTATACATAATTGGCATTTATTAATGATGCAAACATCGCGTTACATTACTACGTCTATTTAATATTATGCCAAATGGAAAAACTTTAGCTAGTATAGGCATATAAAGAGAAGTAAATCATGTTTAGTCATACAGTATTTCTTTTTTTGCAGTAGTTACAGATATATATACCTGAATATATTATATAGTGAATTGCATGCACATAAATACCTGAATGATTATTGTTTGTTGTTGGTTTTTTTGTAAAGGATGCTCCTGTTTTTCTATTTATCTCTGTGTGTATAATATTATGTCGTATTAGGGATACGGAGAGATGCTGCACCTTATTACAGCATAAGTTTCTCATTGGATTTTTTATTCAGGTTGTTATATGTGGATACTGTATCTTCTTCATTGGTTTTTATGACTTCCACATGTACAGAACAGAGTGGATAAAAAGATTAAAATGCAAAAAAACTAGTTAGTCCCAGAGTGATATTTGATTTGAATCAAATCTACTTACTATATGAAGATGATAATGTGCAAAGTTAGTTTTACTCTCTATATTCTGCATATTACGTATATGTAAGAAGATTAGCATTATCATTGCACATGGTATACGTTCATATGAATGTGGGATCATACATTCTTCGAACAAGTGTAATTATTATCAGTAAGATTTTTTCGATTAGGAATAACATTTTATTATACATGATTTGATTATGAAAGTCTATTAAAAAAGGGCAACTAGTATAGCCATAGGAGGAGGATGTATTGGAATAATAAAGGGAAATAAATGCTATAATAGTTAAGAAGATAATTAGGAAAAAATGGAAATACAATGCGGAGGAACTTGCATTGCAGAACGAGCAAGGGCATTGAATTGATAATCTTTGAAGCTCATTTTCATTTCGTGATAAGTATGTTCGTGGGACAAAATAAAAGATAAAGAATCAACTACTACTAAACTACTATAGTATAGTGTCATGTCTATTAAGGATAAAAAGTAATAAAATAGACGATAGAACAAGGCAAGGATAGTGAATAAATAATTATATTTTCTTTCTATGTAAACTTGTGTAGAAAGAAAGAAGTTAAAGTTCGTTTATAGTCCAAGTTGAGTGAGATGAGACGATGAGAGTGTCTGTTGTGCTATGCTATAGGTAGTTAGTTAAGTTAGATAGATGATGGATATTTATCCTGGCAAATGTAGCATTAGGATTTAAATGAAAAGTTAAATTCTTTTGTTCCAAGTTGATGCACAACATTGCAAAAGCAAAATGCAAATTTGTCTGTAGGTCTTGAGTCTCCGTCTTGGTATTATGATTGAGTTTTGCTCTCTGCCCTTCCCTACTCTACTAGTTTTCTTCTGTTGGGTTATTGGCACAAAAACACAGAGATTTTCCAACCAATGTATCCGGTAGGGCAAGTTTAAAACTTGAAACGAAGCTCAATCATATTGAATTAATTGTAATGTACCTAACGCCAAAGAATATTAAAGCCTTAGAAGAAGAGTCTCGAGTCTTGATACTTATATAGAGCCGATAGGAGAGAGAATGCACGTACATTACATGTACACACATTTTTTAATATTGAATTTGATTATAGATTACCTAGTAAGTTCCTTCTCTCTCTCTCTCTGGTTTAGTACTACGATTCTTAAAGAGCAAGGAACATGTGTGTTTTAATGTGAGTTAGGATCTGGGAAAACAAGCTGATATTTATGTGATGTTCATCTTCCTTTCAGTCCGGTTCTTTGTTTTCCAACATAATAATATCAGTTTGTTATGCTGTGAGACTGAGAAGGAGAATCGACCACTGGCACATATCCAGTATCCCTAATCTAAGCTACTATGTATTCACATACTCACGGCCAATGTCAATCCCAACATAGTTATCTTCCCTCAATCAGCCCCTGCAGTGAAAGTTGACTTTCACATATTATCTCTATGATCACATCACTTTTTAACTCTATCCATCCACTAAACAATACACACGGATATTTACCCATACAAACATCCACCACCTTCAATTATCTGACCATCCTACCCTATTTACATATTTCCCTTCTTTTCTCATGCATATCTCTCAATTGTTGCGCTGCTGATGTTGCCCTTGCCTTGCCACTTGCCTTTTGGCAAACTTCACTTACCATTCTTTAACTCTACTCCAGTTCGACATTTCTTCTGATGCATTTTAATTTTGCACTCTGCTAGCTCTTACCAGTTACTACTTTGCATTGAAATGTCAGAAGAAAATAATGTTTTATTCTTGGTTTTAACCGCATCGCGGGTAGGTAGTGGGTTCTAAGTACTAACTACTAACTGCTATATAATTCCAGTAATTAATTTAAAAAAAATATGTGTAATTATTTCATGATGTCAAATCCTTGATTGATAAGAACTTTCTTGACCCTATATGAAATGCATCGCACATTAATAATGTACTGACTGGATAACCATGTAATGTAATGCTCCAAATTATATTCTACTGAAAAAATTGGTTATCTCATACTCATTTTCAGTGCTACTGAAATAGATTTTTTCCCTTACCTACCGTAATGTAATAAAAAATATTTACATATTGCATGCTCATACTATACATATCTACCGGCATACAGTAATATTAAGGATATAAGTATATACATAGTATTGCTATTTGCTATGCTAAAGTATACGAAGTCACTAAGTTAAGATTACTAACAGAAGTAAGCTAGTAAGCATAGTACTTTTCCACTACTTAGCTTGTCAATTGATATTGACGCAAAGGATCACCTTAAGTGCGTTTACGTAATAAAATGAAAAAAATTATGATTTATTATGGTGCTATTACAGGGTACCTAGGTACATAATATAATATTAGTATCTTATTTCCTGCTATATTATTGAGACATTTGAGACTTTGAGACTACTGACTTGACTATATAGTGCATATAAATAATACCTACTAAGTGGTACAATAGCAAATTGATAAAATTCATCCTATATTTTTATGAACAATTACAGGGTAGAGGGTAGATATATCATAAAATATAGGTAGCTATACTTATTATAGTCACTTACTTTCAGGTACCTACGTCATTTACACTACACGCCTTAAAAATGCAAATGATAGGGATTTTTTCCTCGGTCATTTTATACTATAATTTATACTTTATACCTAACATAACGTTTTCACTCTATACATAAACTTAGCATAAAACTAGAACTAGACTACTATAGACAATATTATAAGTTAACCAGTATTTGCTTACCTATACTATGGACTTATATAGTTCATGTGCGTCTGTAAGTGAGAAATTGAAAGGAAAGCTTTTAAAGCAAT
>JABASI010001717.1:0-23230 GCA_019776505.1 Tomocerus nigrus
CCAAGTGGGACCAGCGGCACATTAATTTTTATCGACCGGTATGGAGGATCAGCCTACCGCTACAGATCCACCCGTCAATGGTAAGAAATTCTACGCATGACGCTGGTAGACCTGTAATTATTAAGTACCATCGACAGCATTTTGTATTATTATCGGATATCCGGAACGGAACAGATATATAACGTTCAAACTTATCTTTAAAAAACAATAGGGTCTGTACGAATGTCTAGAGTCTAGATTATAATTTCTCGGTTGAAATTATTCATAAAGTAACAAAAAATGTGTTTTTTTTAATTAAATGCCATGTACCATGTGCCATTGGCTCGCATTTCGGGTGGGATACGAGATACGATACAAGCTGAGCGCGTGGGCCTGGACCAGTATAAAATAGTAGAACACAATAAATAGCAGATTTTAGTAAATGGGCAAATTATATTATTATTATTGCCGCCCAAATAATTATTAATAATTGATACAGCGAACATATTTAACTTACACTTTGTTTTTTTTTCGAATAGAAGGGGATCCGAAGAGTACAGAAAGTCAAAGACAAGAACCTTTGAGTCCTGAAGAAGTTTCGGAACTGCGAATACATTTTGGGCCAAATGCGATCGGAACAGGGAAAAGAAAGGCCTGGTACCGGGTTCTGTTTACTGCCTTTGCCCATCCATTCAACATCCTGCTCTGTCTTCTGGCTGCCATTTCAGGCGGTACCGGTGAACTGGAAACGATGTGCATTATGTTGGTCATGGTAGTCATGTCCGCCGGCATCCGCTTTCAGCAAGAGTGGCTATCGTACAGGGCCGCCCTCAGTCTCCTATCCCTCATCACCAGAAAGGTCAGGGTCCTTCGTCACCAAGACTCCAGGAGGAGTTCCCAACCGGAAAAAATGGAAATTAACAGCGAAGAGTTGGTTCCTGGTGACTGGGTAGAACTAGAACCAGGGAATTTAATTCCCGCAGACATCAAGTTGCTCAAATCCAAGGATCTCTACATCTCACAGGCTTCACTGACTGG
This sequence comes from Tomocerus nigrus, assembly GCA_019776505.1. Taxonomy (NCBI): domain Eukaryota; kingdom Metazoa; phylum Arthropoda; class Collembola; order Entomobryomorpha; family Tomoceridae; genus Tomocerus; species Tomocerus nigrus. The sequence continues at coordinate 1,018 of JABASI010001717.1, forward strand.
CGAAGCGATACCCGTTGAAAAATATACAGTAAATGAAAAAACCGATTACAAAGAACCAGAAGTGGTCATCGACATCACCTCCTATAGTCCCAGGAAACCGAAAAGGAAGAAAAGATCCTGCAGGAAATGGCTACGGAATTTATTCGGATTGCAAACAGAGGTGAAGACACAGGCCGATAGTGAGCAGACTCGGTTGAAAATGAAGGCCAATCTGGAGAGACCCGACATGTGCTACATGGGCACTTCTGTGGTCACTGGAACTGCGACGGGAATTGTTCAGGCCACCGGCTCGAACACCTTCTTCGGGCTAATGGCAGAACAAATGACCAAGCGGGGGAGAGGACGACAAAACGCATTTCAACTCGGTGTCCGCCGAATTTCGTGGATCTTCTTTTTGTCGATGACTGCTCTTATCCCACCAGTGATACTCATGCGAGGCTTTATTGACACAAAAAATAAGAATAGATGGGGGGATGCAGCATTATTGGCTCTCGCTGTGGCCGTTGGATTGACTCCTGAGATGCTACCGATGATCGTAAGCACCACGTTGGCTAGAGGGGCCTACCTATTGGCCAAACAAAGATGTGTGGTTAAGTCTCTCGACGCAATCGTCAATCTCGGAGGAATGGACATTCTGTGCACGGACAAAACTGGAACTTTGACGCAGAGTGTGGTCACCCTCGATAAATACATCGACCGGGCTGGACAGTCTTCCGAACTGACTCTTCGACTCACCTACCTGAATTCTTGTTTCCAGTCGGCGCAAAAGAATCCGATGGACACGGCCGTCCTTCTCTACCACGACACTTTTCAATTTCAAGGATCCAAGAAAGTTTTCAGTAGCGAAATGGTCCCCTTCGATATTTCTGCGATCACCAAGGTCGATGAAATCCAGTTCGACTTCAATCGCAGACGAACTTCGGTTATTCTGCAAGAGGATGGTAGCGAGAACATGTTTTTAATTTGCAAGGGAGCCACAGAGGAAATGTTAAGGGTATGCACGAGAATCCTCAATCAGGGCTCCACTTCATCCGACCACTCGGTTCTTCCACAAGAAAATTCCGTTTCTGCAATGACTGAAGCTGCACTGAACAGTCTAAGAGAATTGAGTGAGGAACTTAGCCAACAAGGTCTCCGCGTATTGGGTGTTGCCTACAAGAAGATGAAAGATGCAGCAAGGACTCTGAATTTTGATGTCTCGTGTGAACAGGAATTAATTTTCGCCGGCTTTGTTGCCTTCCTCGACCCACCGAAGGAATCTACTAAGGCTGTCATAAAAGACCTCATCAAGAACAATGTCAAGATCAAAGTCCTCACTGGAGACTCCTCCGTCGTTTGTAAAAAGATTTGTGAAGAAATTGAGCTGCCTGTGCAGAGCATTGTCACCTCAGTCGACTTGGAAGATTTGGATGACAAAAAGATGTCTGAGCTGGCGGAAAGAGGCACAATATTTTCCAAGCTGACTCCAATTCATAAGGCGGACGTTGTGCGGGCCCTGAAAAGGAACGGACACATCATCGGATTTCTTGGAGACGGAATTAATGATTCCCTTGCTCTGTTGGTAAGTAGGAAAACCAGAAGTTTTCAATTTTAAAATTATTTCTTGTCAACTATTGTCTAAATAACTAGAATTTTAAATAAAAGTGGATGGCTAAGGGATGGAAGTTAGGAGCACCCCAAGGCGTTTCTAGGACCATGATGACTTTGTGAAAGACAGGTGATGAAATGTTGAAAAGCGAGGGTTTGGTGGAGGATAAGCCACACACGGCCCCACGGGACTCGGGACAGACTAAGTCAAGTATAACTTGCTTATGGGTTCCTCCCAAACAAGGAACTGGCGTGGGACTGTCCCGAGTCCCGGAGCTTCTCATTCTCCTTTCGTTTTACACCAGCAAGCACTCGCTTTTCGTCACCTGTGTTTCACAAATCAACATAATCATCATCCTAGAAACACCTTGGGGTCACCCCTTTTAGAGCGCCTATAACAAATAATTTTTCTCAAAAAAGGACATTGTTTATGTTAACATACTACATATTTTATTTTTTGAAAAAAAAAGACGACAAGGAAAGAATGTTTTGTAAAGTAATTTCATCTTTTTCAATTTTCAAAACTTGAAAAAACAATATTTGCCTGAAAATAAGTATTTACGAATTCAAAAGATTAACTAATTATAATTATGATAATTTAATGCACAGGAAGCTGATGTTGGAATTTCAGTGGACAGTGGAGCGGACATCGCGAAGGAGTCAGCCGACATCATTCTTCTGGAGAAGGATCTGGGAGTTGTAGGTCAGGGTGTGATCATTGGTCGGTCCACTTTCGGTAACACGCTCAAGTACATCGTCATGGCCGTCTCCTCCAATTTTGGAAATGTCTTCAGCGTGTTGGTGGCATCTGCCTGGCTCCTGTTCCTCCCGATGCGGCCCATCCACCTGCTCGTGCAGAACCTCCTGTACGACATCTCGCAGATCACGATTCCCTGGGACCACATGGACCCGGAGTTCCTCGCCGTCCCCCATCGCTGGTCCATGGCCAACGTACTCAAGTTCATGGTCTTCATCGGGCCGTGGTCGAGCGTCTTCGACATCACCACATTTGCCTACATGTACTTCTACTACGACATTAAGGAAGCGACAGATGACGTCACATTGTTCCAGACTACGTGGTTCACTGTTGGTCTGTTGACGCAGACGCTGATCGTCCACATGATTCGTACCCCGAAAATTCCGTTCATCCAGTCTCGGGCCTCCTTCCCGGTTATCGCAACAACCGTTCTGATTATGGGCACTGGAATTGCCATCCCGTTCATCCCAGGACTCAGGGACTGGCTCCAGATGACGCAGCTTCGCCCGATGGTCTACCCGTACATTGTCGCTGCCCTCCTCAGCTACGCAACTGCTGCCCAGTTGGCCAAAGTTCTTTATAAACGACTTTTCAATGCATGGTTTTGAGTCCATCCACGCCATCCAGACATCTCACTGGTTTCCTTCTAATAAGGAAATTAAAAAACGTTAACGTCACGATTGACAACCGAAGTCCCTAATGACTCCTTCCCCGAAGTATAAGAAATTATATTTATTTAATATTAATCTCTTTAATCCTACTCCCTTCCATTCATACATCACAATAAGAAAACCAAAATTTTTGTCGCTTTATGAATAATTGGAAAGAAAAAAAAACTGGACATTCCTAGAGACACCCTAGCAGTCTTTTAGACAGATTGATCATTCGCATAAAACACCGTTCCGGTACTTAATAATTTATTATAGCAATGATAAACACATTTTTCGTAAGAAAATATTCCTCGAGTCTTCGTAAAATCCAGTCTGCAAATGCATCAACATGTATAAATAGCGTAGTTGAAAGGGTCACACTTTCGCCCTTGCTACTAGCTTCGTCAAGGCTTACTAATCCCTGAAATACCCCAGAATCAGAAATTAATTTCCATTATGCAGTTGTACTGTATACGGACGGAACACGAGAACACAATTATTATCACTAAAACATTAAACTGAATAACATTATTACCCTGATATAGCGCTCTGTTTGCTGTTTCTGTTAACTAATTTGCAACATGAACATTTTCTAAACAGTGTTTGCCTAGCCACTGGCTAATTGCTAAAAAGTATATGGCTTTTAGACGGCTAAAATCATTTTTCTAATGGCCAAAATTATTTTACATTGTTTTTGGCCGTTGACCCAGAGTTTCGAATATTCCCATTTCCCACCCCATTTTGTTGGACACCTATGAAATATGGGAAACTGGAAATGGGAATACTGGGAGACTATGGGAAGTGATGAAATGAAGCCAGAAAGTGTGAATTTTGGAATTTTGCTCGATTTCCCACTATTTCCCAAACTTGCCATTTCCAAAATTCCAACCCCATTTTGTTTCTTGTTTTTTTTCAACCCCAATTTTTACAATGGTTTATTTATAATTATTGCATCTTTATCATATAATACGGGTAATCAATGTCGAGAATCAAATCCGATTTTATAGACTTTTAAATCTAAATCAAATTAGATTAAATCCTTGCTTCTTTGAGTGCTTCGATTAAAAATATTTTTCAATTAGATGTAGTGTATCCAGTTCTGTCAGATGACGTTTCTGCGTATAGAAGTGACTGACTGATTTCAAATGTCGAGTATATATTAATATTAATATTAATATGGTATTATAGGTAGTATAGGTAGTCGTAATAATACTTATTATAGCATTATCAGCAATATTATAATATTATAAGTAGCTCTCTGATTTTATAGTCTTTAGCAGAGGGCATATTATTATATGCAGTGCACATTAGAGATGTACCTATTCATTTATAGGATTATTTACATCGACGATTATACATAATCCGTGTAAAAATGGATTTTTAACTTTCCGCTAAATTTTTTGATAATTTATATATATAATTGGATGTAATTGTAGTTGAGTTGTGTGAGTGTGTGAAGTAGAATAGTGTGTGTTTTGGAAAGCAGTGACCAGTTGTATTGAGTGTGACAGTGTGAGTCTACTGATTTTGATTGTTGTATCAAATGGAACTATTATACGACATTTGAATAAAGCTAACCTACTTACTTGCATTGCAAAAAAATCATTGAAACGTACACAGCGCATGAAGCATGCCTGATTTGTCGTATTTAAGATTTCGATCGTAATGTAGTCATTTTGGATGATTATTGGTATGATGCGTGTGGTTAGAGCATCAAGATGCCTAATTTGATGGCAATAGCAGAAGATTGAGTAGATTCATTCAGCTGTGTGTGTTTTTACAATAAGGAAAGATATTGGGACGTGGATGGATGTGTGTGAGTGAAGTGAGTGGAGTGGAAGTGGAACTGTGGAACCAGGAAAGAGAAATAATGTTTTGTTGTTGGAGGGCAGGGAGTTGAGTTGAGTTGAGACGGTGCCGGTGGTTGGTGGTGCCGTGGTGCGGTGCGAAAGTAGCCAACTCAATTTTCTGTCTGTCTGAATATGGACTAGAGAGTTGCCCGGGCGCAAATTTTAGTCCGTACATTTTGGTACTGTCTGGCTGCGTAATTGGTGCTTTAGAAGTCATTTTTAACAAATTAAATAAACGTCACCGACAACTATGATGCTAAAAGTCATTTTTAAGTAATTGCCAATTTTGAAAAGGACACAGTTAAGGGCTCTTCCAGGCTCCCGCGGGCATCATGAACAGAGCCCATGTCCGACCGTGCCCGTAAAAATCTTGAATTATAATGTCCGTGGTTGGGAGCCCGTGCAACTCTCTGGTGTGGACGAAGTGAATGAGCAAATAGGAAAGCTCATGATTTTCTCAGCAAGATCATATCTCAGACATTTGACACTGAGTAAACAGGAGTGGAATGGAAGTTGATGACACTCTCAAGCCCACAACTCCATCTCAATCCATAACCAAACAGTTAACACATCCAACACAACCGTTTTTTCCTCCTCGCCTCACTCTCAGACGAGAAGAAGAGGAAAACAGACTACTACGGCAAAGTCACCCAACCAAACTTCTTAAAAAAAAATTGCACTCTACACATTTCTTCCTTTTGTCAATTAAATGTCTCGGTTATTCACTTTAATGTGCACTAATATTTCTGTTAATGTCTGCATGTAATAATGAATTCATAAATGCTGCTGGGAACAAAACATGTCGTTGCCACTATATAATGAAAGTATGCTACCTAAAGATAAATTACTTGCTTACAATAATATTCACGATAACCTTTGACATCCTTTCACACGCTGCACATCTTCAATTTCACCCTCGAGATATAGTAACACGAAAAGATAATTGGTCTCTGTCTCATACTACTGCTGTGTCTTAAAAGTTAGTTAAAAACAGAGCTGGCTACGCTACTATTATTACAGACTAAAACAATATTAATAGCATTGCATATTTGCATATACCATCGACAAAGATTTCAATTATTGCTGGCTTATTTATGGAACGGAACAAGTGTGACAAAAGGACAGCCAATGCAATGCAAAAATGCAATAGACATCTCATCTCATCATCTCATCATGCAGGCTCAGGCAATAATCATGCAGTCATCTTCATCAGGCATCATAGCCAAGGATTACATTAAGGCTTATTTTAAGTGCACCAAATTCACTGCAACAATTCAATGTTTTTTAAATGTAACAGTAAAATGTTAGTTAGCAAAACTCTCCGTTTGAACTCTATAGTTTACAAAAGAGTAGCCTACCTACGTCCCTACACTCAGTGATAGTACAAGTACCTACAGCCACAGCTATCTTGCTATGTACTGCCATTGCAGCAGACAATAAAAAATTCCATGCAAAGTTTATTGCTCGCACCAGTAGCAAAAATTGGATGATTAGAATAATAGTTTAGATATGCATGGTCATTTAATTCGTTAGGATAAGTAGAAATTGGTTTGTTAGATTAGGAGGGTCGTGTTGCTTGTGGGAAGAGAAATATCTTTCTGTGCAGGCAGTTGAGCAATCTGGAAATAAAGGCAGTTAAGATTATATAACACATAATTGCTCCTATGCACATAGTTGCTGGATTTTGGATATAGGAGTCGATGATGGGACACATGCGAGTGCTAACAATAAGAGCAGGGACCTTATGTTTCCCGATGGAGGAGACGAAATGAGATGAGTGTAAACGGTGTGGAGTTTTGTTTGACGAGAGTGAACACGTGTAGTCACATAATGAAGTGTATGGAAGAGGAGGAGAGCCTTTTCCTTTTTATGATTATAATATTATCGTTGCCCAGAAAATGTGGGATTTGTATGCGACAAAGAACGGTCCCCTTATCATCTCATGCGAGTCAGAGTCAGAATTCAGAATACATATGCATGAGAAGGAACACCCTGGCTATTGATTCCATGAACATGTCCGTGACGAAATTACGGGTAATAAAATTTGACGACATTCATAGAATAGGAGTCCACTCTACCCAGCCACCCTGCTCTACAATCCAAACTCCTACACTATCCTACAATAGTATAAAGTATAATATGTACATGTACTACGATATACTTATTATACCTACCTATATGTATTTATGCATAGTATATTATAGACATCCACTATTTCTTTGTACATGAACCCCACGAACTTGAAGCAGCAAACGAACATTGGGGCGTAAGGAATGCAGAAATGACAAAGGGATTTAGAGAAAAAGTTTGATTTTCTTGAATAGATGGAAATTTTTAAGCTAGGGCTTAAATGGTCCTAGAGTGTTTGCACACGGCTCTTATTTTTAATCAAAAATTTTGAATTTTTATACGGCGCATAAGAGGAAAAGAAATTTGGCTGTTTTGACTGTGAAGGGTATAGGCATAGCCGCGGTAGCCCCAATGCTCTGTCCCCTTCAAATCCTCTGTGCCCTTTTCACCCTTCAATCTCACGCTAGCGTCTGGTGTGAGATTAGTGGATGTCTATAAGATGGGAGGAGACAGGAGATGAAGAATAAGGATATGGATGTGTATAAAAGTAAAGCGATGAATGACTTCCCTGTTTGTTGTGGGTGGAGTTGACGGGACGGGACGGGACGGGTCGGGTGGATGTTGTTGGTGTGAGTGAGACAGAGCCACTTGTCACTTATTGTTGCTTCGTTAGTTCAACAATCACTCAGACCAGACTAGACCCCTGTCTGCTAAATACTTTTACACACAATAAATAAAGCCAAGTGCATAACAACACTCTCCTTACTCCACAGTGTCCACAGTCCACCTCCACACACAATCACAATATCCCCATCTGCATCGGCGACCCATCCATTCATTCATTCATATGCAATACAAATATCACAAATTACTGAAATTAGACATACTCTCTCACTCTCTCTCTTATTCTCTACTACAGTTACATAGAGCATCCTATAATTCCCAGTAATAATGTTTGAACTATTATGGTCCGAGAGTGGTTGAATGAAGAGCCATATGGACAAAACTCAGCTTACTCTCATCGTCATCGTGCACCTGCAACTTCCTCGGAAAATATGACATAAACTTAGCAGCAACTGGAAAAACTCCTTTTAAGTCCTTGTCGCATCATCGCATGTGGATATTCAATAGTGATTCTAAGCATGTTGCTGCCTGCATCAAACGATTACCTATTAGACCTTTAAAAAAGGAAATACAGATATACATAGATATAGAAATAACTGAAGTAATTACCACTTTAGTTAATTTAAAAATGAATTCAGCAAATAATAATAATATATTATTTTTATACCTACATACATACTTACCCAACAATTTGGGTTCTATGCATTCGGCTCCTACTTTCATACATAGAACTATAATATAACATACCTATATGGATTTATAATTTGTGTATCTTTAGGTACCTTTTTGCAATGATTAATTTCTAAATGCTATATTTGTTTTTATATTTATGTCTATATAAATTTTTATATACTTACCTAAGCCCCATTTAAGTAGATACCTACTGGTTTCCAACTTTTTAGTTTTTTATTGAAGACGTCTTTTCTCAATTATCTATTTGTGACTATTTTGAGACTATTTTGTGAGTAGCATTTCGTCAGTTGCGAAATCAGAAACGAATGTTTCGGAACTAGCATTATAATATTATTATTATGTGCGTAAACCCTGTGTGAGAGTTGAGAGTTGAGAGTCTCGTTGGGGTTGGGACTTTAGACTAGCTGCTTTTATTACCAGAGTATGGTATGCGTATGCCTATAATATACACTTATCTGAGTTATCTGTAATTTGTATGTGTGCAATGCAAGTATGCAAGTGCAAGGAGAGCCTAGAGGATTGACAGAGTTATTAGGCAGGCAAGCAGGAGCAGGGCACAGGCAAGAAAGAGAGGAAAAAGCCTGGCACATGTGGAATCAATCTCCGCTCAGTTTCATTTCAATAGTCGACTACTATAGCTCAATAGCTCTCTCAAATGACGAGCAACAGTCCAACAAATTCATACTATGACATGAGTACACACAAATAATATTCTTATTCCTATTTTCAACTGCAAGAACACTAAGTAATTGACTCACACAAATACTCTCAATAGACATTCACATTATACTACAGTACATAGCCATACAAATGTAGTCATTCATATAGGTAATAATATTAGAGGATTCTGTCGAATGTTTAGAGCTCTGCACTCTTCTAATAAAGCAGTGTGGCTGGAGCTGGATGGACTGGATTCTTAATATTCTCATCTGAAGAACTAACAAAATAGAAGAGGAATGTGTATCCAGCCACCACCAGCCATCCGTGTCATGTATCCAGCACTCGTTTCTTGCACATCAAATCACTTGGCCGAGACGGAGACTCACATTCAATGACACTCTCTCTCTCTGCCTTTTCATCTGGAAAATTAAAAAGACCTTCAGCTCCAATTAAAACTCAAGTGAGAGAGCAAGCAATCTCGACTCAGACTCAGAACAGCAGACTCTCTTCCCTTCTACTTCATTTCACACGACACAGAAGGAAAATTATTTTGTCATCTCTCACATCACATCCAGCTCATGTCATTCCATACGTGCAGAGTGATACAGTTTTTATATATCTGTTCCAAGTGGCAGTTACCATAAATCAAGAAAGTGCTCCCTAACTGATCTCCACAACAAAATAGTAGAGAAACTAGAATTTTAGTATTTTGACATTGATCAGAATGATGAATAGTAGAATGAATTCGATCAAAAATCGAAAGGCCCAAAATGGGAGGAGCGGGAAGAAGGTGTTGAGTAAAAACAGTGACAATACTTTGTCGGGCTTTTCGGTGTGCAGCAGTGAGAGCCTATCTCCAGAAATGTACTCTGCTGGAGGAGGAAGTGAGCCGTACCCGCAGAGAACAATGTCATCCTCCAGTAAACTAAGATTTGCTGGAACCAAGCTCCTCAACACCAACACTACCAACACCTCCTCGCCAACGTTCCAGCTCGCGGGCACCACTCGCGAAAGAGAAAAGACCCACAGGTATACTACATACATAAGTACATCCAAAAAGCATTTCCATTTACATATTAAGCATTACATTTTTCTATTACCGGAATGGGCCTGGAATAACGACATTTACTTATTTACTAACATGGTAGTGTCATACTGATGTTATCATAAAATCAATTTTCAGCTGCCTATACGCGTAGACATTTACATGGCAGCCGCATTTAAGACACCAGTCCAAAATGACACCGGTGGATGACTGAAATGGTTATCGTGAAGATTACTAAAAGTTTCTGTGCATACGCTATAAGCGTTTCTAGGATGTCCAGTTGTATTTTTTCCAATCCTTAGCAAAAAATGTGGAAATTGATGAAAAAGGAAGATGTAGCAAATAATTGTGGCTCGCTCCATTTAGTGATTTACCTATTTTGAGTAAAATTAAGAAACGAGTGGATCTATATCGCCGTGTATGCTTCGCCTGCTTTTACAAGCCCCAATTAGGTTCCGATACTATGTAGATCCTGTTTTGTCATCGTTTATTTACGTTGCAAGTGCATGATAGTTTTCAATTATTTTTTGAAATGTGGTTTATTGAATTTCAGCGTGAATATGGCATTTACAACTTTGCGTATGCTGATTCCAACGGAGCCAGCAGACAGAAAACTATCAAAAATTGAAACTCTCCGATTAGCATCTTCTTATATTTCCCATTTGTCTTCCCACATCCTTGATGGTCAGCTTCTTTAATTTAAATAATTAATTAATTAGCTATTGATTTCAAATGTGCAATTTTTCAGCTGACCGACACTTAAAATCATATTTTTCAGGAAAACACGTGTGCCAAATGTATAATGGGGAGCAGACAGGGATGAGTCAAACTAAAATTTGTACGTTTTGTTTAGCGGAGTCAAAGAAATTGGTGAGCCATCTTTTCTTTTCTTGTTACGATGAAATGACATCGCTGTAGATATATTCACAAAATTTCCATTCAAAATTTCAAAATAATTTTTCAAAATACTTTCAAAAACATTTCCATTCCAAATTCCAAAATTCCCGAATCTCCCATCTCCATCATAATAAATAATATTTTATGTTGTGCTTGCAATACTCGATGCATGAGTCTACCTACACCCACAGTCTACATGACTGTGTTGTATTTGTGATTTAAAAACTAATTATTACAAAGGATAGTTATTTAGAATTAATTATTAAATAAAGGATACGTCATATACGTAGTGAAAGTGATTTAAAATTAATTATTAAAAAAATACGTAATACGAAGTGAAAGGGATTTAAAATTAATAATAATTATTAAAAAGAAATAAAAGTAGACAAATATTCTTCCCTATTACGGATACAGTTCAAGGTTGATTTCGGAACAAAATAAATAAAAATTCAATAATTTACTTTTCAAAATTAACTATAGGTATTATTCAACTTTAACTATAACATTTTCTAAAGGCTTAAAATGCGTGTAAAACACTCCACAATTTTTTAAATAACTTGCACAAGAATTGTACGATTTTCACAGGAAGTACATATTTGGAAAGCTGGATCATTGGCTACGAAACACAGCTATCTTATTGATATTTTTGTTCTAAGTATTTTTAAAGTATCAAAAGAGTTCAAAAATGGAAGAAAGTGAGACTGTTTTTTATTTTTATTTAAAAAAATACTTAGAACAAAAAATCAATTATGCAATTGCTGTTTCGTAGTCAATGTCTTCAGCTTGTCAAATGTGTACTTCCTGTGAAAATCGAACAATTCTTCTGGAAGTTATTTAAAAAATTGTGAAGAGAGTTTAACACGCATTTTAGCCTGAAACGTAGTTTATTCGAAGCTGTAGACGATCGCCTTAAATTATTGGCTTTAATATTGTTTGCATTAAAATGGAGCAGAATAAGAATAGCAGCGTTACTAATTAATTTTAATATAACCCAGTATAATTTAATGAGAATAAACATTTGGTACAAATTATAAATGCAATAAAATAATTTTAGTAAAGTGGAATACTTTTTTTTTTTTTCTTATATAGAGACAGTCAACACCTGGAAATTCCTGTTCCATTGCTGCTACTGCAGAAAGTGGAAACAATTATTTGCCATCTTGTCAGCAATCCCCTAATTATGGCGTTTATTATTGACGCGGAAAAGCAATAACTGTCCACTGTCCTCCATGCCTCCATATTTTCTGCGCGAACGAAGATAAAAGGGGCCACTAGTTTTAACTTGTCAGTTTTATAAAATTACGTAACACGATGTAACTTGCTAATCAAGACACAAAGCCACAATAATACTTGTTTCGCAATTTCAATGCATGCTGGAAAGTGTTAGGTATGCACATTGCGGTGAGGTACAGGTACCCTATTTTGGTGTTTCAGCCTCCATTTACAACCTATTTTGAAATTCAAAATTGTGTCTCATTTGAACCCCAGATTTTGATCCCAGATTTTGAACCCCAGAGAACGGAGTTTGAATAACTTGCCGTGACAGTCTGACAGCAATACAAAATGAATTTTTCTATTTCTTTATTAATCACAACAACTACAACACGCACAATCAAAATAACGTTATACACAGACAGACATTATTCCCTAGACATTGACATTATAAATACCCAAAAGTAAATATGTTTTAGATTTAGATATCAAAATACAAATTGCCATAAACTTATACATAATACATATACTAGTGACTAGAGGTAGATATATCAAAATATAAACTATAACAGTAAATAAGAAAATATTGTCAAAATATAAGAATATAAAAATGTTATAATATAAAAATATAATAAATCGAAAATGTTTCAAATTATACTGTGTGTTATTGCTGGAACATAATATTATTAATTATTGGCTACATAGGAAGAAATACAACCTTATGAAAAACAGTTGTACTCTTATTAAAAAAATATTGCTGATAGTTTAAAAAAATTCAGATAATGCTATTAGTGGGTGTGTGGCAAAAATAGCATCACATCACATTAAATTATGAAGCAATATGTAGCTACGTTATAAAAATAATTATGCAGGGAAAACAATTTGTTATTTTTATTTTAGTCCAAAGAGGCAGCCTCCATTTCCTTTTTTGCTTTTTCGATGGATTCATTCTGAATTTTATCCAGTTTCTCCATGTTGAAGGATTTCAAAGGGAGGAGTTTAGGTTTGCATAGGACGAACGTAAAGGAGTCCTCCACATGCAGGTAGCCTTTTCGAGGGAGAATCTCCCGAATTGCAGCTTTGGTTGACTGGGAACTCGTCCCAACGGCGGAAGGAGCCACTGCTGAGCTCATCCTCTCTCTCCTCCTCGGAAATAATAATTTGTACAATTTTAAGCTGGTTTACACTTCATCCAATTTAGAAAATATACCTAAAAACATTTATAACAGTTTTAGCACATTAGTACTACTATTTTAAATAATAAAATACAAAATTGAATCCCTCTATCAATAAATAGTTAATTACTTGCTAAAAAAACGCTATGCTCATTTTATACTTTTTTATTTTTTGTTCTTGTAAGATTTAAAAGCAATGAGTGAGAAAACTACAGAAATAAATGGATTTTTTTGATTTACCTGTCTGGATGATTTTAGCAGAGCCAATAAGATTCAGCGGTTATAGATATGATATGAGAGAGAGTGAATTTGAATACAACTTGATTGAAATAAATGACCATGGATGCATGTGCTAATAATGTTTGTATACTATTTCTATGTTCAAATAGATGGAAATATAATACAGTTCCAAAATAAGTCTTTAATCTATACTATTTTCTCCTTTTACCCTTCTGGTAAGTTTGGATCGGGCATCAATTATTTTGTAAATGATTGCTAAATGGTCTGTCGAATAAAAAATATAATAATAATAATAATAATAATAGTCTGCAGAGGTTTAAAAAATGATTCTGAATTCTGAAGAAAAATGTGCAACTCAATCGACTGTATGGTACGTATTTTCTCTGCTGGGTAAATACATAGAATTAGAATAGAAATGAATCGATTTCTTGTTTGTGATGAATTTGGTTTCTTGGAGATAGTTTAGGTGAGTAGCTTGGTGAGTAGGTTGCTTGAGAAGTGCAAGTGTTAGCAAGTGTTGAGAATTTGGTTGAGACTTGATTCTTCATGTTGTTGCGTTGATACGACAACAGACGAATTTTCTGCGAGAATGAGACAGGACAAGAATCCTTGATTGAAGTGCTAAAAGTGAGAAGCGGGAGTGGAGAGCAGAGCAGCGCGGAAAAGCATCCACAGAAAATCTCAGCTTGCAACGGTCATCTATTTTCCAATCTTATGTTATTCTTCTCTTCCAGTCCTATCGAATTGTCTGTGTGACTCTGTCTGTCCGTGGCTTCATTTTCGTCAAAATTATTGTCAAGTGACAGCCTGACAGGTTATCATCTGTTCATTCATTGTCACTCAATTGTATATTAATAGTTTATTGCTCATCAGTCATCAGTCATAGGTTGTAGATAATAATAGTGTGGGGTGCGTGGAAATAATAGTCAGTTGCTTGTGGGAAATGAAATGTACACCCAAAATAATCAATAAATCATTTTGTTTTGGCGAAAATCAGATGGAAGATTTGTAGTATTACCTATTACCTAATTATGGATAAAGGGAATTATCGTGCCGAACCCTATAGGGCCACTCGTTTGGTAAGTCTATTTTTTCAACGAATTCCATTTTAATGTTTAAAGTTATCGTTGTTATAAGATTTGTAAATATGTCAGTCGTTTTTATTTTTCTCGTCAATCTGCCTTGTCATTTCATTGGTTTGGTGAATGGTGACTAATTTTAAATTTCTGACCACAGTGGCTGGAAGCTGTGGCGATTTTTCGGAAAGGGGTTCCTCTTGGAAAGCACCGAAAACAGTGGAAAACGTACGAAGACTGCTTTGTTGCCCAAGATGCAATCGAGTGGTTTTCCGTTCAATTGCAAGACAAATTTGATTCGTCTATAACACGACATCAAACTCTCCAGCTGCTGCAAAAATTCTATAAAGCTGGAATTTTTAAAGAAGCTACTCAAAAAGTTGTTAATTTAAATAAAAGTACAAGCCCTGCCAAAGAGACTGACTTTAAAGACAATGGAAGTTTATATATGCAAGTCCCTCGTATTTCACTATTTAATTGTTCACTTTATTTAATATTGATTTTATGATTTTTAATTCTTGAAAAAGAATTAATTTTTGTACGTTTTTGATTTTAGACTTGCTGGGTATAATTCTACCAGCGAGGGCGAAGCGAAGAAGTCAACAAAGTCTCCGAAAGTCACTGCAACTAGCAGCAGCAACATTCTGCCCAAGTCAAATTCTAAGTATAGCGTCGTAATCAATCCGTTGTCCATTGAACAAATCCATCAAGTTTGGAGAGATGTCTTTCTTAAACGGTATTTGATTATTTTTTTAAACTGGAGTGCCTATATCTATGTTTGCCATCACATTCTGATTCATGTAATGCATATGCATAAAAGCATTACATGAATTTTTATTTATTTTACGAAGGATTTTTTTATACGACACTGACACTTGAATAAGGCAGAAGCAAATTTCTGTAACTTATTTTAACAGAGCCCTAGTAGATAAACTGATTAATTATGCGGATTTGCTGATTTTACTTGAATCTTTTGCAGTTTTGTTGAAGTTGTTGGCTGTGAGGTGATTCATACTTTTCCTAATCAGGATGTAATCCGTGGAAGTTTTATTTCTCGGAATTTAACTCAACTGGGAAAGTACGGGGTTGTTCTTCTTGATAACTCAGTTGATGAAATTCCTTCTTGGTTGCTCTCCGCTATGAAATGCTTAGCAAGCTGTAAGTTTGTACTTTGCAGGAAAGAAATATTTTGCAATAATTTTATAGTAAAATGTCACAAAATATCTGATTGGAATGTTGGATGATATAAAATTGCAGGGCCAAACAATCCGGAGAAAGAAGGAGGGATGTTAAGTCACATAAACTACCCTGGTTTTGAAAATGACGTGTTCAAGTTGATAAGCGATTACTTTATAAGTTACAGAGGGGCGCCTTTACTTACGTGTGAGCTTTACGATGCCTTTATAACAACTTTCATTCGTGCTGAGCTGTTTGACTTCAACTCGCGACTGTACTCTGCCAAAACGAGTAACTCGCGAATCGGTGGAAATCGTCTGGGGCCGAACACGCCGAGCAATTTTAAGAATTTCACCATTGAAGACAACTACCCGTTTAACGCGTCTGACTCTGTTGGGAATCTTTTGATTGATATTTTAACGCCAGCAGGAAAGCGCGGCACTCGAGGTGGGGCTCGAACTAGGAACATCGTTCCAAAAAAGATTCTCCAGGATGTGAACACGAATCCAGCAGGAGATGACTCAATCGTGAAGGCGTCTACATTAGTGAAACCGATGAGTCCGAAGAACTACGGCATCAACAAGTATCTCAATCCGTTCTTCTATGAAACGGCCTTCACGGGCGACGGGAGTCCAATTACTCGAGTTGTTTCTCAAACGGAACTCAAGTCCACTCTTTGCACGCTCCCAAGAAAAGTCAGATCTGGCCCAATTAGCAGTCCTGCCTGCTTTGCGTATGAAAACCCAAATCTGGAACTTTCGGCTTCGGACATGATAAACCATCCGAAATACTCGCGAGTGTTGCCTTTGAGTCAGAACGAGGGCTCCTATTCTTTCTACGAGTACTCGATGAGCACAGAGCAAAGTAGCTCATCAGACAGCACATTCATGAAATCCAACCATCTCCCCAATCGCAGTCACTCTGCCGCTAATCTCAGTGACGGAGTCCGTGACCGAAGTCCATATGCCCATTCGAAAGGCTTTCAGTTTCAAAGAAAAGCGGCCGTAGAAATGGACTACGCCAACTCGCCAAGTAAGAGTGCACGTCGAACGCTGGATTTTTACTATGGGGCTGATGCTTGTGTTCCGGGTAATTTATGTCGTCGTGTCTTTGTCTTGTCTGCTACTAAAATTACTAAATAATTAAACATATATATATATATATATATGCCTGTTTCAATTATTTTTGCAATTATTAATTGTGGCCATTGAGGTTGGTATGTGTATGCTTTGAATTGCTAATAATTAACATTAACAGACGCATTTTTGCCACTTTAATTGTGTGTGCCATAAATTGTTTAATAATATTGTGACATTTTTGTTTAATCTTACATTTTTGGTTTTGTTTTGTGCATTTTATCGTATTAATTTTTTACTATTTTTAGATTTTTACCCTGTGAATTTATTGTACATTTATGAATGCTAATGAAAGTTGATTTATTCAGGACTTATGACGACAGAAGGAAAACGTATGGCGGTAGCTTCTTTCCGGTTATTGACACTTTTACTCCCTCCAGCCAATCGTCGTCATCTTCAACTTCTCCTGCGTTGTATGGCTAAAATATCGAAAAATGAAAAGCTCATGTTAGATGTGGCGATGACTACTAGGGCAATTGTAATTTAAATAACTAATTGCTGTTGTGCACATGGCATGAAACATCCCAATTCCAAGAAATAACTGTCTTAATGTTCTGATTATTTTGGAATTGAATTTCACTAGGTTATCAACACATTTTTCCGAAGCATTTTACAGTCTTCAGACATTGAAGAATTTGATGAACTGCTAGCTTTAAGAATAATCACTTTCATGATGGATAATGATCAGGATATTTTTGCTATTGCTCAGGAAGAGCAAATTATTCATCAGGCAAAGGAAATTATTTCCGATCAGCAAATAAAAAAGGTTCATTAAAAATTTTCTTGTTGACATTGAGCTACAACTAAGAAATATCAACTTGTTAATTTTAATATTATTTATGGGTACTATTCCGAATATAGATCCCAGAAAATTCACCAAAAAAGAAGAAGAAATCAAAATCTGAAGACAAAGAAAATGTTCAGTATTGCAGTCGTATTTCTTTGGATGAATTCGATGACCAACGCCTTTTAGCTCCTGGAGGTACAGCAGAGAATTTGCGTTGTCTTTTGCAAAACATCGTCACATCGGACAAGTTCAGTGAAAAGGAGAAAAGGAAACGTCTCAAAGATGTAAGTTTTCTGCTAAGTTGTCTCGTCTCGGGCATCTTTTACAAATACCTGACTGTGTTTTGTGCCGTCATTTCTAAATGTTTCATTTTTATTCATTCAATTTTTGTTTAATAGTTCCGCATGATTTACCCTCACATCTACCACGAAAAATTTGGAACAGATGAAAATGATCCGTTGAATGTCTCGCAAAAATCCAATTCAAAACTGGACAAAAAGGAAAGAAATCCATTCAAAATGCTCTTTCGTCGTTAATGTTCGAAATTATTTTGGTCAGTGTTAAAAAGGATCCTTATTTTACTAAAAATGTCTAAAATCATTCGTAAAGTATTTTTTAATAATATTACGTTGTAGCTCAAAAACTAAATTAAGGCAAATATTTATATAAATACGTACGTACTGTAAAAGGCCAAATGGTAGTTAGATATAATAATGTGCATTATTTATAAGATTAATTAATTATATTTTGTTTGCCCTCTGAATTTTGTGTTTGTGCTTGGCCGTGTCTCACCAGTTGAATGTAGTAAAAAGTAAGTGACTGTGAGGCGGTGTTAAGCATCCGCTTTTTAAACTTGAAGACAATCTTCCCTCAATCAACCACTGGATTAGTATTATTTATTTTCAATGTTTTGTTAGATTTTTGTTTTTATCCTTAGCCACCTTTTGATATACTTTGATGTTTAAATAAAATTATCTGTTTGTAATCCTTGATGCTGCGTCAATATATTTTATCATTAATTATAGTGATAATTCTTAACAAAATGGCTAAGAATTTACTATTTATATGATGATCATATTAATTCGTGATCTAACTGTTCTTCATATGAATCGCTCTCTTTCGACGTCGACGCGACGCCCAAACGTTTTAGTATGTAATAATGCCTCTTAATTACTATTATTTATATTTATTAAATACGTAGGTACCTATATTTAATTTTGTTCACCAATTCCAATCATAATCATAATATTACACGTTATACTTATAATATTATTTGCATATAATATAGACAACACTGAATGGACTGAATCCTCTTATCTCGTCTTTCTTGTATACAGCAACTGAGTACTGAGATGAGTACATGTGACAGGGTTCCCGTCATCATCGGTCCAATATGATACAAATGTACCTTATGCGATATGCGATGGATTGGTATCTGGTATACGTTTAGTGGTATGGAGAAGCAGAAGAGAACTCTCGCCTCGTGGTTGACCAAATTTTGACCTATTGTCTATTCTACGCATGTCTAGTGTACTACTGTATTAGTATACCAGTCTTAATTTACTTCCCCCAATTGTCTAGATAGACAATGCGGGCCATGGTATTGATAGCAAAAGAAATTCTTTCACTTTTGACACGTTGGAGTCAAAGCGAAAGAATTTCTTTTGTTCTCAATACAATGGATCAAGATAGACAACGCAAGGGGGGAAAGGTACCTAAAACCTAACCTACATTGCACGAAAAACGAAGTCTATTCTATTTTCTATTGTACTATATGGAACTGGAAAAATGCCTTTTATACCAGTTATACGATACCACATCACCACCATCCATACTATTCCATACATACTATCATATATCATACTATTCATTCATACTATACTACACTACTAACACACACGAATACATGTCTAATATGTCACGGATGTTTATATTCAAACGAAGGACGAAAATACATCGCACAAGCAAACACAAACACTACCTCTCACTCATCCCAGCCACCAGCTGATTATCTCTAAATTGGGAACAATTGGATTGAAATTGAAGTAAGAGAAATTACTAATTGTCTGTCTTGATAACATTAACGACCGACATTTATAGTAATGTCCTGTTTTTGCGCTGTAGTGGAAGAATATAAATCAAAACAACAGACGTAAGTAAAATTATCAATAATTTTAACGTAAAACATCAGTCAGTCAGTATACTACATCATACATGGCATGGTACAATTTTAAATAAACACAGGCACCTGTTTTCCGTGCTCAGACATATAACATCAATTTGAATTTTGTGACGTGACGTGATGTCAGTTGGTTTTGTTTTTTATAGGAAAAGTGTTTTTTTGTTTTTTTCTGCGCGTGCATGTGCATTTCAAAAAGTCCTTTTAATCGATTCAAGCATTATTATTATTGATAGATAACTGATTAGCAGATAGTATTTTTCTAATTTACTAACAGTTAAGAACAAAGTCAATCTATCAAGTATTTATTTAAAAACAAAAAAAAACATTTTTTTGACAATTGAAGCCATGCGGAAACCAAGAACGGCAACGTGCGTGAAATAATTCAATAACAATAGTAATAATAATGTGATAATGTCGTATGTTACTTACTATGTAAACCATTGCGATCGCAGTAAGCCATAAGCATGAAAAAATAAAATGTTTACTTAAATTTTTAAGTAAAATTTTTACTAATTTCTCCAAAAATCTGCACTCTTGCTTGAATTTAGTGGGTGCAGAGTGCAGACTGTGGTGACTTGGTGACCCCTCCAACCAAATTATTCCAGTACTCCGTGATATTCATTGACATATTTCGATGTTCGATCTTCGATCATTTTTAAATTCCATACTTTCCAAAGGCATCAAGAGGCTTTTTATCATGTAACTTTTTTATTTGAACAGGTCAACATAATAAACTCGGAGGCAGCCGCTCCATTGAAAAACTTAAGCTGGAAGCGAATTATATATAATTATTTGGAGCAAACAGAAAAGATAACTCGGGACGGCAGACGATGATAGTATTGTATATAACTAAATAAAACCTGTCTGTCTACGTTCTAGCAATAAAAGTCGTTAAATTCGTCGGTTGCAGTTGTCATTAAGATGTTGAGTCAGCCTCAGTAGTTTAATTGAAATGGATACTCCACCTTCAAAAAAGAGTAGATTGGAATCTACTGAAAATGGAACCAATCCAACGACTCCAGGTAATATTAAGTATTATTTCACACGTGAATTATGTTGATTTCAAGAGTCATGTCAAAACGGTATTAAAGTTTTATGATGATTATTGCAGCTACTAGTCCGAGTTTGGAAGAGACGGAAGTGGCCGTAGGTAGTGAGAGGCAGCTCAGTGCTGTCGAAAGCCTGAAGTCTCAATTAGAAGACAACAAAAAGGTGTGATAACTAAATATTATTATTTTAACCGAATTAATTTAACCAGGGCAAATCTAAACATTCGCAATTGTGATTAAAATATTAAATAATATCTATAAATGCAAGCATTTCGGCTAAGTTGTTGGTCTTTTTTACGTTTTAGACTATTCATCAACTAAAAATAACAAATTACGAGCTAACCCATAAAATAGACTTACTTGTTAGTCAGAAACAGCTGCTGGTCAAATTAGGAGAACAGAGAGACAAACTGAATTATCAACTAAAAAAGGTATTTCTGTATATAATAGAGCAATGTAATTTAATCTAACTGTAATGTAATTTTGTTTGAAAGCTTTTAATTTGTAATTGATTTTAATTGTAGCAAAATCAACATTTACATTATGTCAGATTAAAAATGAAAAGCAAGTCGGATTCTAAAGTGTCGGAACAACAGCAAAAGAATCCTTTGTTACATGATGTGGTAAGAGTCGTAAGAGAGATGATTAATTGGGCTTAAATTAGCTGGCTAAATAATGAAATTGCCGTTAGTTATTTATTTTATGTGACAATAAGGTTTTTGTCCCGCGATGATCATAGTCGTTAGAATTTAGAATGATTGGATTTATTAACATAAATAAGTAAATGAAATCCGGGTTTGTTTACTATTAGGTGGTGAGCAATATTTTCAAGTACGTGGAAGATGGTGCAGATTTGCTGAACGCCAGGCTAGTTTGTCGGAAATGGAATCAATATGCTGTTCCAGGGATGCGAAAAAAGTTTGTGAAGACGTTCATTGGTCAAGAAATCCAAAAACTTCCTCTTTTCGTCGACGTAATGGAGCGAACGAAGGATTTTCCCATCACTCAGTTTCAAATCGGTGGCTTTCCTATTCGGAACTTTTACAAACCCCTGGAGAAGTTTTTTCTTGTCTGTGGTCCTTTCCTTCAAGCAATTAATTTAAAATTGGAAGCCATTTCCTCTGCCGAGCTTGACGAGTTCATGTTCCCCTTTGTTCCTAATTTGGAGTGTCTGGCGATCGTTTTGCCTTCTGAAGTTCCCAGCACCCCGCCGCCCCCGCCCATCCCTCACGCGGAGAACATGGAGATGACTCTTCTGTCCAAGCTGAAGAAGCTGGAGATCATGGAAGTGAAAGGAAATCGGATTGAGGCGAGTTTGCGGGAAAAGTTCTGCTCCACGCTTTTCCA
>JABASI010001718.1:0-23226 GCA_019776505.1 Tomocerus nigrus
TTTGAATAACATATTCCGTATTATTCAAGTATTTTTGAATATTATCCATTGATGTCAAATCGGATGTCCATAAAATAGTGGTCATATTTTTATCTGAGCTTTTCTCGACGAGTAATTTGCGGGCTAATCAAAGATCTTTCCATTTAAAATGTAATTCTTCAAACAGTAATAAATAGATAAAAGCACAAACTGAAGAAGGTAGTAAAAGATGGTAAGATCACCTCTAGTCTGAAACATATCCCACAAATCCACCAAAGCTTCCATGGATCGATCTTTTTTATTTTTGTCAAACCAATCAGTAATATCTCTTGAAGAGTTCCAACAATTGAAATTGATTTCATCTCCTCCCATGTGAAAAACATCGTTGTCAAAAATGTCCAGCATGTCACCATAAATATCACCTGCAGTCATTAAATAATGTCCTTATTTTTATTGTGCTTTCAAAATGATTCTAGCTGTAAAAGAAGGAAACGGGGTCATTAGGGAAAGCCACCCATGCATTACAGTTAGACTTTACACTTGCGAGTGAGTGATATTATTACAGAAAAGTAATAATAAGATTTAAGTAGTAGTTCCGATCGAGAGAGTTGAGCCTATTATTATTGAGAGGTTTTATTTACCCAGGACTTTGTACATGTTTTCATTCGTAGGATTCAATTGACCGCACGGAGGCTCAACGCAGTAGGAATTCCATGGCTCCTTGTCAACACATAAAGCCAAATTGCCTTTGCCCTCGATTGGTCCCCACTGCCATCCAGCCCCTACAGAGTAAAATGAAAAGTGTTCTTGTGATGGTTGGTAACTCTAAGCTTAAGTAAATACTCAGACACACACTCCCTTTGCTTTGCCTATTATGTTTCTCTTTATTTTTAGAAAAGTTTAAAGTGAAGTGAACCTGTATGGGCTGGTGCATCGAATTCTGCTACAATTTTAACTCCCCGTACTCTTCCGTATTCGACAAGACCCTTCATATCTTCGATCGTGTATATTTGTCTTGAACTGTAAGCTCCATACTTGGTCATCTAATAATAACAACCAATTACAATAATCACTTAGCCATGTAAACTCAAACCCAAGTGAATCGTCAGTTAGAAAACAGTAATATTATTAATGATAGCTGTGGTTCGATATATGCAATTAGAGCTGTAACTACTTTTCCTATTTGCTTACAAAGAGTAAAATATCTACACAGATACTGGCATACTGTACATCGCATTAAAAGCAAAGATTAAGCAATGACCTTTAAACGGAAGCCACTACGATACAGCGTACAGCGTACATGAAAGGATAAAAGAACAAATTTCGTTGAGAAGAGAGACGTTAAAGACGGAAAAATACCTTTGGCTGACTTTTCGTGTACATTGGGAAGGAATGAGTGTCTGTAATGTGCCAATGTAGCATATTGAGTTTGTTGTAAGACATCCCATCGACAAGTCTTTGAAGTTTTTCAATTGAAATAAAGTTACGGGATGTATCGATAAGGATTCCACGGTATGGGAACACAGGGCGGTCTTGAATCGTTGCACGCTCAACTATCTACTTTAAACACATCTATTACGGACTGTCTAACTGAAAACATCCTAATTAGATAGATTTTTGCAATATATGTACACATGTACGTACCTGAAGGGCATTCAAGTCGTCATCGTAGGCGATCAGTTGACTCAGAGTCTCTAGAGCGTGTCGAGCTCCAAAATAAGTGTTTGATTGTATGTTGACGGAAACGGTTTTCTGTTACATAACCCCCATTTAAATGATACTATTCGAATGACATTTTTCATCAAACCCATTATGAATGTATTATTGATGGGAATTGTGCTTGGGGAAGCTAGAAAAATCCTGTAGTACCACTGACTCAATTGAACTCAACTCAGTTGAGTCAACAAAAAATAGTGAAAAAATCCAGAAACAACAAAACATTCATTTGTATAGGGAGCTATGTTCTAAGGTTAGTGTAGGTGGAGTAATTATAATGAGATATGTGTTCAGGCTGTGATTAAATAGTCACAAAGCTTACTTTGTCTTCCAAATACAAAACTGAGAGAACATATCCTTCGTCTGTATCAAGCTTAAGCCCGTACGTTGGGAAAACTACAGCTACTGTTATATCCACTTTGTTTTGCGATACAGGATCCCTTTCGGCATTTTCTGGGAAGTTCCCATCTCTTTTTACAAAGTAGTCGGGATGAAGCTGTAAAATTCATTTTTTAAAACAAAACATAACAATACACTCCTGCAATTTCTCAACTCAACTTGTTGTATACGTGACTGTATATTTTATGGTGTAGGAGTATGCAATTACATACTTGTTCCATGTATTTGCTAAAAATCCGAGTCCCATTATCTAAGAGGTCTATTACTTCTTGTGTAGGCCCTTCAAATGGGGCGAAGCGAATATTTTGTGGATAGAATGGTACAAATTCCTTCCCGAGTTCAACCTATTTACATACATTAATTACAATATAGGCAATGAAGATCATACGGTAAACTCATTTTTAATTTACATACAATTCTTGGTATTTCTATTTAGTAGGATTCTATGTTAATTAATAGTTTTATCATACACTGTGAGGTAAGTATTTTTTTATTTGTTGACACGCCAAGTTGGCTAACAAACCTTTCCGTTCGGCCTCGGCCATAGGGATCCGTAGCGGCCACAGCTCAGTTTGCAAACGCCGACGGAATTACCTTCTTCAAGAGGTTCTAAATCCATTTTATCTTTCTTAACGCACGTCGAGTTTTGGCAGACCCAGATCCACGGTGATGGCTCTACAGGCCTACATGAAATTATATCCAAATGTTACAGATTTAAAATTTTCTAATTCAATTTCTAATCTATAAACAAATACCGTCGCTACATCGAGGGATGGATTAAGTTCATGGTTGCATGAATATGTACCATAATAATTGCATTAAAATTCAATGGATTAAATACATAATTAAGCTGATAAGGCTAAATGCTTCATTTCATACTCGTAATCTCACTCATCATCACATCGTGGATTATCTCATATATTTAGCTTCTTTTATTATTATCCTATATGTGACAGTATATAGTGTAGTACTTTTGTAATCTTGTAATCCTTGAAGATATTTAATTGAGATGAGATGGCAAAATAATTCTATGAGAAAATATCACTGTGTCATATTATTCGCATCTCTATCGAATGCAAGCTAATTACTACATATAGTAATCAAAGCAACTATTCATTAATTCTCAAAGAAATAATTTTTAAATGAATTTGTTTCATTGAAGCGACTTCGTAGAAAGTAGAATGATCACCTCGCACGCATGCACATGTTAGTCCTCTGCCAATTGATTGCGAAAGCAAATCGATTAGTGACCAATAAATACACCTGTATGTAGTAGGTACAGTATAATCAAATGTTATAGAAGCTGCTGGTGATACAGCTAAAAAGAATTACCACCCTTGCATCTTATTCTGACTAATTCTTCTTGCTACTATGCTGGTATACTTACTCTAATTTCAAGGAGGCACAAATGAAACAATTCCCAAACAATTGCCCACATGCCCGTCATTCTCTCTTTCATTTTTCCATTGATATGTCAATCATATACTGTACCTTTAAGTACAGTATATGATTGACATACATTATTAACAATACATTTTTAACATTATGGAAATGTGACTAGGTATCTTATACACATTAAAGTCTAATGCAACTCGTTGATATGCAATAAGTACTAAGCGTTATATGTGCATTTAATTATTCAATTCCTATCCTATTCAATTCTAAGATTTGATTTACGTGTGTATCCAGACAGAACAGTAAAACAAAAACAAATTTAAACTTTATTATTATCTGCATTTCACGATGTAATAGCAAATTATGAAAATGATATTTTACCTCACCGACGTCACCAATGCCGCAAATCCAAGTATGATAAAGACACAACATTTTAAAGTAGTGGTACCCATCTCGGATAAAATATAAACGCACTCCTTTTTTGGACAGGCTTGTCTATGAATATAATGCCCCTCTTCGAGGTAAGCCTTATTCGGGAAATTCCTATGAAAATAATATTTTGTTATTCACTTACAAATTGGTAGAAATTAAAAAATTGAATATGTATATGAAAACTATGTAGAACAACCTTAACTGTGGCTATGTCCTCTGTAGAAAAATTGTAACTGAAATTAAAAGATAGGATTGAGCTGACTTTTATAGTGAGACATTTAACTGTAGGGACATGAAACAAAGTGTGAGTAGAAATACACTAGTCTATGTTTCTACACTAGCCCAAAACAAACCGCAAACGATCTCCTTCCTTCTGCTAGAAAATAGTGATAACCAAATGGTGGCTGCCAAAGATAAATCAAAAAATAAAAGGATACTATATAAGCGAGTGCAGACCAGACCTACGCTACTAATCAGACTGACTGACTGAATGAGTGAATTGAATGCAGTTTATACAGTTATATCTGTATAAATATCAGAGTACGTACAATTGTTGACGAGTTTAACAGTTTAAGCCTTTAGAAGTTAGACTCTCCGTATGTAAAGTGCATTATGGGATATGTAGTTAGCTTACATATTGAAATACATGTACTTACATAGAAAAATCCACACAACTAAGTAAGAACTACTTAGGCCGGCAGTGTATTTATTTAGATTGCTACTGTACACATGCATAGAGACTCGTTTAAAAGCATTCCATGTACAGTATGCTGTTCAGTGGTATGTAATGTAAGTATTTACGATGAAGAGCACAGAAAATAATAGCAATTGAAATCAGAAAACAAGTGACAAGACAAGTCAACCGAAGTTGAGTCTTTCCCATTGTTGATTCTAATCTCTGGTAGAGAGAATAGAACTGAACCAAAACCTCAGAACTGCCAATACGGCATTAAACAATGAGAAATCTTTTTGATTATCTACGGGAGATAAGAGTCGTCCGCTCGGATCATCCTATAACATTCTTTTATGCTCTGCTATTAGGGTTAATAGATAGAATTTAAGCAGTTGAAATATTAAATTACCTGTGAGAAAGGAACGAGCCAAATTGAAGATGCTCACCATCCAATCCTTTTCGATGCTACACCAGGCCAATATAATAACATAAATGGGAAACTGTGCCAAGTGCACAAAAAATGTGCGTTATGAATACATTATTTGTATAGATTTTGAGATTATTATGCTAAATGATCTATGATTATTGTAATTGCGTAATTATTATCAACTCAGAAGCATCTAAAATTCTTACCGATATTTTTCATGCTTATTGGAAGTCAGGCTTGTTGAGAATAACAGTATGTAGTCAACGTAGATTATTATGTAACGAAACCTAATTATCCTCCAAACAAAACAACGTGTCTTCTGTAAATGTTCAACAACAAGTTCAACGGAGGAGGTGAGCCTCTTTGGTGAGTCTGTGGACAACTGCACTTCTCGATGACAAAGAAAACATCTTTATTTATCTCTTTGCTAGATGGACAAATCGACTTATCTATCTATCCAGACTTTGATTAACGAGTCATATAATTTACTACAGTATAGTAACAGTAACCAATATCTGCACAGCTAGCTAACATGAAAAAATATATTCATTCTCTGCTTAAATTATCATTTATATGATGCTATTAGTATTTATGGTATAGGTAAGCGTAATATATTTGTGTTTCAAATCTTTTCCTTCTCCTTACTCGTATGCTAATGATTTACTTTATCGCTGATAAAATATAGACACAGTTGTTGTATATACAGGTGGTGTGGTATGGCTCTCTAAGACGCAGTTTCTTGCTGACTGTTATATAATGTAGGTACCTCTTTAAAATAAAGTAACTTACATTTCGTAGAAAGACAACTCTTGATTCTATTTCTAAGTAAAGAATATTGGTAGTTTTCTAAGACGTAAATCAACTATCAAATATATTAGAGAAAATGTTTAGGTAATGAGCCTGTATTTATCTGATAAAATTCTGTGAGTGTGTTAGTAACAATATTTTTGTTTATATCTGTAGTGCTAATGTGAGTAAATAGTAAATGTGATCCATTTGGCAGCACATCTCTGCTCTAAAAGATAACTTCGATATTTTGTAACATTTTACAGTAATGTAATTGGGAACTGTACAATAATATAGGGATCGTAAGCATTTTTTTAATTCCGTCATGTCCAAAAGAGCTTCATAACTATTTTCATATTGGCAATTGCACAAAGGCGGAACCCGATAGACGACTACCCAGTTCTGCATTACACTTACCCATAAAAGCTAACAGATTCGTTTATCATTTTTACATTGACGCTTGTCTTAGCATTTAGTATCAGGAGAATGCAGTGTCACAATGTCGATTCCATTGCCTAAATGTTGAAATGCAATGTGATCTACTTTTACTTCTAAAAATATGTAAATATAACCTGTTTGGGTTAATTTACAGTTGTGTACACCACGGTTACGATCCAACCGAGTAACGGAAAATACTCAACTTAAATGACTGTAGACTGTAGACTAGGTATATATTGTGAAAATGTCTATCTGTAGATATAGGAAGCATTAGGGCAGATAAGTAAAGATAAAGGTTTCATGTGTGTGACAAAGAGTCACATTGAGAAAAGTATATCTACAGTCTACCTTCACTAAATAAAATGTTTACTATAATTAAATGTTTAAACTTTTTATATCTATGTGGAGAATGAACACCTAAATAAATATGCCCTAGACACTGTGCACAGAGAGACCAAGTTCATAGTGTATTGACATTGTCGTGTTCTTGTTCTTTATCTATTATTCTATTTCTATTACATTCATTGTCAACAAAAGTGAAGAGTTATTACTCTGATAACTGTACATGCACATCTGGAAATTATATTGGAAAGAAACGGCATTGCACATAAAATTTACGTAGTATGTAGCTACTTATGTCTTAGTAAGTGTGAGTTTACTTGTTCAGGTTCTACACAGTCGTTAATCTGCATATATGCGTGAACTGACATGTGTACATACATTCATAGTGGTATGACACTAGCTACATGGTGTATGAATAGTGTTCTTATCAAGTAATCAACCTTATCCACATAATGCTTTTCTTTTACACTATTATCATTTAAGAGCGTGGGTGAAGTGCAGCGAGAGCTTGGTAATAAAATAAGTACATTAGGAAATGTGCTCCAATTTTTAATAAATTGTAACAAAAACCTGATTAGCTACATAGTATATGAATGGGTATATCGGCGAAAATGTGAAATCATATACCTACTTACTTTTATCCCGACATTAAGGACAAAACCATTTTGTTCATGTACTTCTTCCTTCCTCTGAAGACCAAAAATGCCTTTAGAGACATTTACAAACAAAAAAGGTTTTCACTGTGTACTACAATATAATATAAAATAATTTTTGTCTATCAAAAAAATGTTAGCTTTCCCATATTCTTAATAATTCAGAATTTTCTCTAGCTTTGTTTTATGCTATCTATGCCTACCTATAATCTATGTTCCTTGATCTATACCAATACTTTTATACTGTATCAGAGTCTTGGAATTTCTGACAGAAATAATACTCACATTAACCTCGAATGGCTACCTGTCCCGGTTAGTATTTTTCGTTAATGGTCTAAGTAATAAATGAATCATTACACTTATCAACGAATCTTTAAAGTCAGTACTTGCATACTTATTTCAACAAGCCATGAAATGAGACTGAGACAAATATCCAACACGCTAACTAGCCATGAGCAATTTGTTAAAATGTGAAGAATTGCTTGATTGAATTGTAGCAGTGCTTCTTTGATATAAAAATTATATTGCTAATTACTACATTACTTGACTCTCGATTGATCTATAAACATTCTAATCTTAAAATTGTCCAGAAGAAGGCCATCGTTGTGATCGATAAGCTAGACACAAAATTAATAAATGCTCCTTTATGTTTACCTCGAGAGTCTCAAGTAATCTAGTAATTAACAACATCCGAGGTTGGAAGAGTCTTAACCATTTAGTGATATTGCGGTTATAATTGCTAAAATAATATTGCTACAATTGAATCCTGAAATACGTATAGGTACATACTTATCTGACTAATTCTTTATTTATCACCACACTTTAAACAATTAGGCATACATAATAAACGTCTCACTGAAATAACTGATTTTGCAATGTATGTAGAACGACAATGCAGATAAGTCAACATCAGAGGAGTCTTTGTCCCAATAAAACTGATTTCCTTGGAAGAAATATTTTCATTTCCCAAAAATAAATATATAAGGGATTAATGTCCTAGACTAAAGGTTCTAATTAGTGTTGTGTCTTCATCTAATTAACGGGTCGAGAGTCGAGATGCAGCACTGCCGTGTTCAAACAATTAAGATAGATGCTAATTACTAATTATATACAAAACGTTCATGAACCATCCATTACAACAACTGCCAGGGCGAGGGCATTAAACTTTTATCAAAAATTGGTTAAATTGCAACTAATATAATTTTTAGAAAAACATTTGGCAAAGAAAGAATTACGTTGACCTACAGCCCTACAGGGAAAGGAACACCTTGAATTTAAGAAATGAATGCAGATTGCAGTCCTTCTTTAAGAAACAGCTTTCTGTATTTGTATTTAATGCAGTAACTTTTAGGTGGCTCTCGTCTCGTAGGATTGTAAACCACAGAATTACTCAAACAGAAGCATGCCTAGAGATGCACAAGTGAAAATAAGGCGTCGGATTCTATTCAACATAGTTTTTAATGAGGTTCTTTTTACATTTATAAAGGTTAATAATTATATTTTCAAATTATGAAACCTAAATACAAAAATGAACTTCTACTATTAACTATGAACAAAATTAAATATTGAAATTATCTGCATAGGATTATGTTCTAGCGTGAGTGATAATAATAATCTCATATATACGCACGGTACAAAACAATTGCCGTGAACATCATTAGGTACTAGGTATAAGGAAATAATTTCCACTATTTTTAAAATAAATTAGGGCTGCATTCATTGAAAAACTAATTCTAAACAAACTACGATTATAAAATCCGCATTAGTAGGAAAAAATTAATTTTGCAATATCAACAGGTAAACTAATTAACAAAGGAAGCATATTAGTAACAAGTCGGCATTGGTATAATTACAGTATAACGAATCATAATTACTGCTACTGCCACGCATCAAAATGTGAGAGCAAATAGTTTAATCTTACATACTATTTACTTCCCAATCCCAACCCAATGCTATGACTATGATGTTCTATGTTAGGATAAGCTAACTATTATAGAAAAGTCAAGTCAAGCAATACAGAAATTTCCATGTGCCATAACTTATGTATAGGCATTTCAAAAGTTTTCGCTGAAAAGAAGATAGTGTTATCGTCATTCGTCAAATGAAACTTGGTTTACAACCAAACATAGTAAAGAATTTCACGTTTATGTGTTAGAATAAACGAAAACTATGAACCTCAAAATGTCTGTAGTTTGTCCATACACGAGAGCATTGAATGTCTCATCCTCATATGGTATCTGTGTTCACTTTTATGTGTTAATTAAGATTCCCTTTTTATGTGCACTCTGTGTGAACTGTGAACCTCTAGATGCAAATCTAATTCGATAGTTCCTCAAGTTTATGGCATAATTATATACAGTACTCATTCATTTGTCGCTCTACTCTTGAATTTATGGCCAGTATAACCACGTATGTTTATCTTATGGTTTATGCATACTAAACCGCAAGGGTTGTAATAATTACTGTACAACGATTTCCTAACATCTACAGCATTGTCTTGCCAGTGCAGTGTCAATCAGACATACGTAAAACCGTTGGAACGATAAAATTATTAAAATTTCAATTGAACTTAAGAGGGAAATTGAGGAAACTATTTTCTTGTCTTATTTAAAACGTTTAAGAGCTTAAGAAGTAGAAAATGAATAGGTAAACTGTTGCAGATTCGGAATCTTACTCCATTACCAAGTTTTTGGATAAATATAACTAAATGGACATACATACAACTCACAAACAAATTAAATTCGACTTTCTATTACATCTAACCATTATGCAGAAGGACAAAGACAAAGTGTCAACAAATAATATCTGACTTCATGTGTTGAAAGGGAATCAAGTAATTGTTAATCATAAATCAGAGAAATGTTAAATAAGAATCGCGTTTCCTTTTGCAAAGAACATTTCATAGCTACATGCACTCATTGTTAACAATTTAAAACTGTAAAACTGTATAAACAGTAACTAACTTAAGTAGTAGGTAAATTATAATTAGGATGATAATCACTCTAAGGAAAAGTGCAATAAAAATGGAAATAGGATAGCGATACCCTGTAAGAAGGTATGCGGGTATTTGTTAACATTCCACCTCTGTGATATGATAATGAATTGGAGAGATTTGAATAAAATGTAAACATAAACTATTTCTATTATTTGCGAATGAATGGAGGATGAGAGCAAGCGGGTGAAGAGTTAGGAAGAAAGAACAGTAGGAAGATTGAGAAGGGAGTGCAAAGGTGATGTGCGGGCAATCTGCAATTAGTTGATTGCCTTGAATCGGGAGGAGGGTCAGTGGCCGTATGATTTCTCAGGGTGAACAACTGTTGCTTGACTTCACGTTAACTTTACGAAAGTCTTCAGCTTCGTCGTCGTCTGCTAACTAAACTTAAGAATATCTACAAACAAGAAAGTTCTGACTCTTGATGCTCTCACTCTCCATGTCGACTCTGATCTGAGATTCTCTATTCTCGCTTTGTGCTTTGCAGTCTTTTGCTATATGAACAGACGGAGTGACTGTGAGCTGAAGGTGAGGAACATCCTCGGGTCGATGCCCAAATATTATATCACAGCAACTTTACTATTCTCTCTCAAAAGTAAACTTATCATCATCATCATCACTATGTATATCTGAATCCCTTTAACTCTAATATCATTTCAACAATGCAATGGCTTACTCTTCTATTAGAAGATTATATCCCACTAATCCTACTTTTACTGTCCCTCTATATATTTAAGCAACTCAAAGAGTCAGTCTGCGTTTTAGCTGCGTGTATTTTATATAACAATAATATGATCCTGCACTCTGCAAGCTAAATGTTTAAGTATGATGCACTTAATACGATTAACTTAAGTATGGACTTTTGCCTTTCGAGAATTAAATCTCCGACTTCCATTAGAACGTATTACTATTATTACTTACTTGTTTTGCTATACTTGTTATTTTCTAGGACCATATAGGACTATAAATGTATACGATACCGGCCACTTTTGCTGGATATGTGTGGTAATTGCATACTTAATGCAGAAACTAAAGTAAACCAACGAGTAAAGTTGCTCAGCCACACGTTAAACGCTTGGTCACCTCACGTCACATCAATTCAGCTTACAAGTTAAGTAGGTACCTTAAATCTTTCTTATCTTCCTCTCCTCCGAAAAATATTTCTTTTTACGCAATTTTTGAACTCTATTAACTCTAACAACACTGATGTAAAGTGAAGTATCGTTAAATGCACACTTAAGTGTTGTGAACTAAAAAGTCCAATTACGAATTGAAGAAACAAAATATCCCAAATCAAAGCAATGTAAAAATATTTTGTTAAATTGGATTAGGATACAGAAAACTCAGGTCAATGAAGATTAAAAAGACCAAGTTTGTGTCCTGTGTAAATTGTAATTAGTAATTACTCTTTACATTTTACATGTAGTTACTTTTACTTTCAGATCAATGTATTTCTAGTAGTAGCACGTTACATACTTAATTGTGGGTAGTAAAGGTTTAGGGTAGTCAATTAGTCAGTTTGGGTGACTCAAGCGAAATAATTCATGAAGCGTTACTTACTGGCTTCTTACGTACGTACACCGACCGCCAGAAACAGAAGAAACAAACTAGAAATAATATACTTTCTTTAGATTTATTCCCTTACACTTTCTGTTTACCACACTCTTCTCTATAACTAACCTAATCCATCATCTTTTTATTTACTAAAGTCCATTCCACTCCAGCTTAAAAGATCTCGATTCAGATTATACTTCTGTTGTATTTCTTGAGGCATGAAGTGAAACATTTGCTCAACTTCAGTATTATTATTGTTAGTTAGCTATTTTACATTCCCATTTGATAGCAATGCACTGTATATTACCATTTTAATTGTCTTAAAAAGTGTTTTCGTTTATTATATACTTTATACTTAGGTCAATATGTCTGCCAAGAATCATTAAAAATCATCTTGATTCATTGGCTAATTTAATTCATTCCTTCTATGCGTGAACAAATTACATTTCAACCGAAAGGTCACTATACTCTCGTCCTCATGGGAAGAGAATACATTAATAAATAAATCTGAAAAAATCGTGGCACACTTTTACCATATACCTATACCTATACGATGTTAATGATAGCCCATCAAGAATGCTATATGTAAATTAAATTACGACAATATACAAGGTTTAATGCATTATTATGCATAAGTTAGCAAAATCGTCACTGCAGCAAACCTCTTAGCTCAATCAGCCGCTATAACATGCAACACACACCATCTGCATGCTTAAGATAATTAACTAATCCTGTACGAATACGATTACTTAATTAGAGGTAGTCGTTACATTGTTAATCTTTCACGTTTTATATTCTTGGGCTAATAACCCGATGACCAAAATTCCCAATGGAAATACGAGAAATACAAAGAAAAGATTAGCTCTTTCTCTTTGTCTATTAATCAATCACTACAAATTTTTTTCAAACAGAGTGTAGAGAATGAAAGAAAGGTGGGTGCCTGTATACGTATTTGTTATAGATACACATTACCTAATGGAATTACGAACGACGTGTGTTTGTTTGCGATTAGTTCAAAAGGTTAATTACCTCTGATTTTTCACCAGGATTGTTGATTCTTCATAACTTTTGTTAGAGGTACCTACGTCTACTGTATAGAAGAATAAACGTGTCCGGTATAAGAAGTGCGAATATCAAGCAAATTGTACTTTCCAGATCCAAGTCATCATTTGAATCCTTTAAATGTTAAAGCTCATGAAAAATACTCTTTATACTTGTGCGTGGTACCACCTTCTTACGTAATTGTACTTATACAAGTTACACATACATATATATAAGGTCTTCAGATAATAGGCAGTTAATCTTTTCCATTGATAACGTATAGAATAATTTAACTGGAAACTGGAAATCTTCGTCTGTGGAGTATAGGCATACTAATACTTATAAAGTGCATTTTAGTAAATAATTCATACGTAAAAATCGCGTCTAGGGTGCACTGTGTATAATATGGGGTAAGAAAATTAAAAGCCTGCTATAAGTTGAAGTGAAGCTAATATGCATGCTGCTTTAGAAGTTATATAGCTTAAATGTAAATAACCTATTTAAGCTGAAAAGCATTACTATACTATAATAGTTAGTAATATTTACAAGAATTTTGGTAAACCACTTAGGTAGGTACTTACATTGCACGTATTTACGTATATGAAAGCAATAGCTGTTAAGATTCATAGGGTGTTGATTTAGTTAGCTGGATTGGATGTCTAAGCTACATAAGATTACTAAGGGGGTCACACAGACATAGTTACAATTTAAAATGAACTTAATAGAATGGCTGGGTGAAGAGGACTCATTTGGATAACAACTTGAAGAGGATTAAAGACGAAAGAACTGATAGTGAGTTTCTTTATTCGGTTCAGGTAAACTGGTATTAAGTTGATGCGGTTGCATACGTGGATGATAGCTGATAAGTAGCAGAGTTGATATGGATAAGTAAATAAGTAAAAGATGTGATGTGTGTGTGTATATGTATGGTTAATGTATATAAAGTATATGATAAATAGTTGAAACTGAGAAAGGAAAAAAATTAGGGACTGGCACGTAAAACAGGATTCTGAGAGAGAAGATGAGCCAAGGCAGGGCAAACAAAGCAAGACTGGTGACTGGGACTGGGAGAGGAAAAGAAGTGCATTGGCCAAAGTTACTAGATGAGTGCCTAAAGGGTAACCAGACCAAAACTGAAATTGAAGATCCAGTCCAGTCAACTTGCTCTTTCCACTCATCTTCTCTCTTTTTCCACTTTTCGCCCATTCTCTTTTTGAAGCTCTCTCGAATTACTAGTCTTACGTTAGTTTGTGCGAAACAGTGATTCAAGTGGCAGGGACTCAGTGAAACTTGGATACCAACTCCGTGACTTGGCCACTGGCTGGTGACTCAAGTGGCTGGACAATTATTTACTCTTATTTACCTTTTTCTAAATAGTTCTTAAATTATGGATAAGTTAAAATTAGTTATCCTTGTTGCGACTGTCGCAGCTTTTGCGATGGTTTATCTACCTGTAGAGTCTAATGGACAATCCTATTTCAGGTAATCAATTATATTCCTACCTAAGATTTATGTTTTACGTAGCTTCTTATTATATTGTCACTTTCTCCATTTTCTTCATAAGAACTTTCACTCTCTAGCATTTCTCACGTAATCACCTACGTGAATACTTCGCATTTTATGTTGTCTAACAGATTTTGTGACTTATCGCGTTCAGATTAATTATTATCCATAATTAATTCCGGATTTAATTACTATTCGATGATTTCATAATGAGTTGTTGGATGTGATTTAATAGAATGCCGTCCCCGTGGACGTACGTATGTAAAAATGGTACCTGTGCAAAGAAACTTCGCTCAGACTCAACCGTGATTCAATCTCTGGACACATGCCGATTGCGTTGCGGACGGTTCCGTGCTATTTGGCCAAGACCAACAGGTAAAAGTGGTTTTCCAGTTCTTTTCATTAGATTGCATTATATTAGTGGAGATGTTTCTTGGTTTGATTCTTCTCTTGACTCAGTTCAATGCTGTAGGATAGCAAGATGCGAAAGATTTTCTTGTCTTGTCTAGTATAAATAAATTATGCATGCGTTATTCGAGCATTCACCGCAAACCACTTTGGTTGTTGTAAGTCGTAATGTGTGGTGTAATGGTATATATCTAGTATCTACCTATAAAATATAGCAATGTATTTTGTAAATGTATGTAACTCCAGCCAAGCTGAGCAAGTAAACGAGACACGATATGAATGCTAATTTTTCTATATCTGTCCATGTGTTTTGTACATGTAGCTTGTCTTCAGTTTAGGTACATGTTACTTGACTCGTTACGTTTATGTTGTCCTGTCGCCAACAACTTGTGTTGTGATTAAAAAATTCAGATAACAATAGGTACCTAAGACTGGATTGCTTTTTTTCTGTTGATAAAAATGACAAGGAATGGAATTAGCGGAGCTAATGATCCCTATTGTAAAAAAGGAAGATAAAATGATTAGGAGGTTGAATAAAAATGGAGATATTTTTAAAAGATGCCATTGATTTTTGCAAATCTGACTGATTATGGAATGTATGTAGGCGATGTGGAGTTGAGCAGAGTTGTCGTTCCATTTAAACCTCAAAATCTCCGTGTTCTTCCGGTCACTGCCCCCACGGACCGCATCAGAGAGCTTCTCAACCGTGTCGTTACCGACTTTCAAGGGAATATCCTGAAAATGCATCCCAACTATGTTGAAGGAGGACCAAATCCGTTTGACAAACAATTTGACAATGTTATCGAAGGCACTGTTGTCCAGGTTCAAGTTGTTGTCGATGATCCAGAAGAAAGATTAACTCTTGAAACGTCAGAAGGATACAGAATTGATATTGAAACTCAAGGAAACATCGTCACTGCTGAAGTTCGAGGAGATACTTTCTTCGGTGCCCGTCACGGTTTGGAAACCCTTAGTCAATTGATTGCTTACGATGAACAAAGAGATACGGTCCAGATTATCTCAGCCGGAGCTGTCATTGACCGACCACTTTTTGCTTACCGTGGTCTCATGTTGGACACTTCCAGAAATTTCGTCTCCATCAAAGCCATGAAAAAACTCGTCGATGGCATGGCTTACAACAAACTGAACACCTTGCATTGGCACATCACCGATTCTCATTCCTTCCCATTTTACTCTCAGCGTGTGCCACAACTCACTCTCTATGGAGCTTACACCCCAGAGAAAATCTACTTCCCTGAGGAAATCAAGGATTTCGTTGAGTACTCCCGTGTTAGGTAACATATTAACTCTTCTAGACGCTTCAGTCATTTGTACTCCTAAGATCCTTGCTAGAATTCTATGAAAGCAATTCTTTAGAACAATCTACTAGATAAAGTTCAAGCTCAGCAACTTAGTTAGACTCTACAGAGAAGTTTGACTTGACTTGCATGGCTTATGAAGCTGATCTGGTTGTTTGTTATATGATGAAGATAATTAATGTGCAAAAAACACAACTTGTTTTTGCAGAGGTGTGCGAGTCATTCCAGAATTGGACGCTCCTTCTCACATTAGCAGCGGTTGGCAGGGTCTTGAGCGCAGCAATGCCGTTCAACCAGGTCTGTTCTAAAACTCCAGCTCCATGATATAACATAATCAGCAATTAATGATTTATGACTTCGTATTTCATTCCATTTTGTCCAATTATAAGACACTGTATCATAATCATAGTTATAAACTATATTCCAATGAACATGCATCCAAATGGAACGAAAAAGTTATTTCATCAATCAAATCATGCTTGATTTTAAAAAGTATGCCCTGAAAAAAATATTAAATGTGTATGTACAATCCATTCAGGACCAAACACCATCCAACCAGCTCCTGTTTCTGTAACCAGTGGCGGACCAATGGCCGTTTGCGTTAATGCCGAACCATGGAACCAATTCTGTAGCGAACCCCCATGCGGTCAATTGAACCCAGTCAATGAACAAACCTACTTGGTTCTTGGTGAGCTCCGTTTTCCATGACATAATATGATGTATGACAGCTTAAAACCACAAATTCAATCGAATAAACGCCAATTCATGCAAATTTTTTCTATTCCAGGAAAACTTTACCGTGATCTCCTGAGTGTCTTCGACACAGATGCTTTCCATATGGGAGGAGATGATGTTAACTTCAACTGCTGGAACTCCAGCAAAGAGATCACTGATTTCTTGGCTGCTCAAAGGCGTAACCGTACTGAGAGAGAATTCCTCCAATTGTGGGCTACCTTCCAAAGACGGTAATTAATGACGCCAAGATTTTTACATGGAATATTTACATACTATGAATTTTAGGAACTTAATTTTAACTTTTACTTGAAATCCTTGTACAGTGCTTACGTTGAATTGGTTCGTGCTGCTCGTGGAACTGAATTGACCCCAATTGTTTGGGCTTCCAACCTTCTTGTCCAAGAAAACATTGAAAACATTCTTGACCCTGAAAGGTATATTATTATCTTAAAGCATTTATTTCGCATTAGACATAATTACAAGCGTAAAAGTCTATTTTTACGAAAATACTATATTTTTCTTTACGCAGATACATCGTCCACTTCAGAAACAGCGGACGCGATCGTTCTCTAGCCGCCATGTTGGACAAAGGTTACCGAGTTGTATTCTCCAACCGTGACGCTTGGCAATATCGACTGTGGTTTCGGAGATTGGGTAAGAAAAATACATTAAAGTTAAATTCGTCTATTTGCAGTTGTCATAAAATGTAATTTTTTATTTTTCAGATGGGAGAAGGCAGAGGATCATGCGGAGGTTACAAAACTTGGCAACGGGTGTACGATAACAATCCTCTTCGAGTTATCGCTCAATTGAACACAACCGAAGAAATCGACCTGCAACCAGGACAAGTTATCGGAGGAGAAGCTGCTTTGTGGTCTGAGCAAGTAAGTGTCTTAGAAAAATAGTTGAAAAAATTTGCCAATAACCGAATTCATAGAAAATATTCATTTTAATTGTCAAATTGTTCAAAGGTTGACGAGATGGGCCTTGAAGCCAAGGTATGGCCACGTGGTGCCGCTTTAGCAGAAAGACTGTGGGCCAATCCGTTCTCATCCTGGAGAGATGCTGCTGACCGTTTAATCCATCATCGTGAACGTCTTGTAAAGAGAGGAATCTTCGCTGATCGTCTCCAACCCGAGTGGTGTCTTCAGAATCAAGGACGCTGCTCAAGTAACTAAATTACGAAGAATGATAAGAACTCAGCGAATATACCCAATTTGATGTAATCACAAAACCAATTCAGAGTCCAGTCCAGTCGATCAAACAATTTGGAACTACATAAATATATCCAATTAATCAATG
Organism: Tomocerus nigrus; assembly: GCA_019776505.1. NCBI lineage: Eukaryota > Metazoa > Arthropoda > Collembola > Entomobryomorpha > Tomoceridae > Tomocerus > Tomocerus nigrus. The sequence continues at coordinate 18,095 of JABASI010001718.1, forward strand.
AACTAAAAGGGGTATTTAATATTTAAAAAATATTTATGATTATATGCTGTTTGTTTGATGATCATTTATCAAATCTATCTGAGATTATTCATATGTTATGTAATGTACGTGTGTTTGATCATGCTGCTGCATTCTTACATTCTACTTACAGTTACATATACATACAATACATTTTGTACACATACACCCGAATATAATATCTGTAGAATAGCAATTTTGGATTATTGTGATGAGATTCTGTGCTTGTTTGTACTGTTTCTCTCATGGGGTAGAACGACACAAAACTTGCCATCAATATTAATCATCAACAACTCCGCGACTAATTATGTTTCCATAAATGCAAATTACAATACATGTCTTTTATTACGTCTTTAGCTGTTAAATATTCAAATATGACTGCCTGCATGAATGAGTGCTCTTAGGCTATACAATCCCTTTGAACAAATGTAAGCGTGTGTCTTTGACTTATCGAAATTGAAATAATAATTGTTGTTGTTTTCAATTACTACTCATTTTTCGCACATTACTGCAAATCATATAATATATTATTATATCTACTCCGATACATTATCATTACATACAATCTCCATATTCTCAAGAGATTATTAACACTTTTACAAACGATAGAATTCTAGGATATATTTACGGTATGGTATGGCCACGGTACATAACTTATTTAGAGCCAGTATCTTTTTCACAATTCATCTTTCTTCTATCTTTTTCATTTTACAGTTTTATTACGAGTCAAATTCCAGATTCGACACAGCAAATCATATTAAACCATGTCTATTTTTACTAGGTAATATAATATCAACTTATAAACATGACAATTTCATTTTCTAATTTGATCAAACTGCGAATATGCCGGCAATCACTGTGGAAAATATTACAAATTACGAACCAATTAACAAGTTAAATAGCTTTTTTAGGGTTTGATGGAGAAATAATAAAATACTGTCTATGCATATACTATTTACTATGAACGTAAGTTTGAATAATAGACATGTACAGAAAATTGTAGGCTCAAAGTATACAGTAATTGTATGACTATATACAATTCTTGTCTAAATGTCTAGTATCAAAATAAAGACATCAACTTTTAGGGGTAAGGTAAGTGCACATCTGATGTCAACTGTCAAACTACTCCCTGTTAGCAAGTTACTAAGCTATAAAATATTATTTTGAAACAAAAGGAAATAGCAGACAAATATTTAGAGGTAGGTAAATAAATATTAACACATTTAGCATTTGCATTGCAGAAAGGAAAAATTAATCATCATCGATTGTGACAACATCGGAATCATCATCTTCTTGTTCATAATTCTCATTATCACTTTCTTCTTCATCTTCTTCTTCGTACGTAGGTTCCTCTTCTTCCTCTACATCTTCGACGTCGTCGGCGTCATCTTCTTCATCGTCATTTGCATTTTGAACATGAACATTAACAATGCCACTGCCACTGGTAGGCTGACTATGTGTTGGTTGACTGTCTTGTGACAAGGGGATTAAACTCATGTCATTGTAACTTGGCTGGCCCGATGATTGTACATAAGTAATAGTTACACATGCTATAAATGCGGGTATTGAGTTCTCTCCAATAAGAAATCTATCAATGTCATCTCGAAAACTGTTTAAAATAGGAGTCTCCAAAAGCATCATATCCTGATTTTCAGCTTCCTGTAACATACAATAAATAAGTTATGGAAAATTGAACCACACCAAAATTAAACTCAAAATCAAAAGAAAAACAGTACCTGAAATATAAAGGTATCTTCAGTATTAGTTGAATGGGAATAGATACTTTGCAGCCTAATTTGTCTAATAGGTTCCTGAACGAGAGTTATGTGAAAACCAAATAATCTTGTTACAGCTAAGGTATACATTTGCGTCTCGTATTCATAAGCTTCTGTTAATATTTGGTGCTTCCTTTCCAAAACTTTGCACAGATCTTCTAGTTCTAAATAATCAACAATTTAAATTATTTCTCCTCAAATACTTTGCTAAGTTTTTGGCATATATTGAAAAAAATTAAGAAATAAATGTGAATACTTTTCTTTTCTTCCCGCCAAGCTGGATCTGGAATATCTAATGATGACTGATCTTCGTAGCTCTTCAGTTTTTCTTTCAATCGCTCATTTTCTGAATTTAATTCTTTTATTCGAGCTTCGACAGTCAATGCCGAAGGGTTCATACTGAAAGCAACGATTTTAACACTGTCGGTATTATCTTCAGGATTGGCCTGAGGAATGGAAGACGAATACTGAGCATGGACATCAGACAATTCTCGTTTCTTATTTTCCAACCTTTTAAATAACAAATTATTAAATTGGTAATGAAAAAATGTGATAATAAATGAATAGGAATAGAGAACCTACTCGGATCGAAGTTGATTAACAAGGGACATGCGATTGTCACATTCATTACAGTTTTTCTTCGTGGTGGCGTCTTCTTTCAGAAGATTTTCATATTCTGCTACCACCGATTCCAGTTGCGAAATTCGTTCTTGCAGAGGAGAGGAAATAAGTCCAGTAAATTCTTGTTCATAAGATTCCTTTAACCCTTTTAAGCCGTCCCGATCCTAACAAATAATTCAAGTTGACCACATTCAAAACAACATAAAATAATATTCCTGTGTCCTGATCCATACAGTTTGTGTTTTAACTACCTTTGCAATCAGCCCCATCCGACGTGAGAGTTTTTTCATGTCTAGAGTTAATTTATCTTTTTCCTCCTTTGAAGTTTTTATCTGATCTCTGAGAGACATAGTTTCAGCTTGATGTTTTGCTATCAAACGACTGCTACTTTCGTTTCTGTAAAATAGAACACAACAGGTAAAATACACATTACAATGCGCTTTCGAAAATTGAACTGCAAAACAGTTGCTTGAATTACTTGTGGTGCAAATCTGAATTTTCGTGCTTCAGTTCCAAGAGCAAATTTTGAATTTTACGAATGAAAGCTTCGAATTCAAGGGGACTGTTGCAGCTAGAATCAATTTTACCAGCGACAGATTTCCATTTGTTCAGTTCGTCTTTTAAGATTGCATTATCGCTTTCAACTGATACTTGCTTTTTTAAGTCATTACGGGTAGAACTCAATTGGTTTTCTAGACTTTGTATCTGCTCCTTAAGAACCATTTCGGAACGCATAGTCGTTCTAAAAATATTACAATCAAATTAAATGTAATTAAATTCATTTTTTGTTTTAAAGTATTATTTAAAATTCTTATTAATACCTTAAAACAGAATTTTCGTCTTGAATTTTCTTCATCGACTTTACCAAACTGTGATTCTCATTCTGTTGCTTGCAAAATAAATTTTCATATTTTTTCACCCTTTCCTCAAGAGATCTTATTTGGCACTGTGACTCCGATTCTAGTTTTTCATCGTCGCATGATAGGGCTTGTACCTCTTTTAACTTAATGGCTAACTGCTCCTGTTGATACTTCTTTAATTGTTGATCTTTGAATTCCATTTGCTCTTTAAGCATTTGTGTTTCCATTATCCACTTTTCAGCTCCTCTTTCGGTCTCGCTGAGATCGTTCGAAATTTTACGAATAAGATCTTGTGACCTAACACTGGCCTAAAAATTGTACAGAAAGGTATAGTAATAGAAAGGGGTCCAGGAAAATAATACTGTTTAAATGATGCAAATTATTTACATTGTTTAACTTTTCTCTTAGCTCTATATTCTCGCGCTGTAGCTTTGTAATCCTGTCCTCCATGACTCGAAATTTTACATTATGAGCTTCGGCCTGATTCTGTATTTTTTCTTTGAGTTCTGCATCTCTTTTGGCAGCTTGAAGTAACTGCTGTTCCAATCTCTCAGCCTAGATGCATTAAAAACGGTTTATTGATACATCATCCTAAGTTAGCTTATGCCGTACAGGAAGTAATCATTTGAATACAAAAAATGTTAGGCAAATTATTGTTACATGATCAATTGCATTTTTTGATTTAGATCGAATCTCTGAATTTGATCTCTCCACGGATATGATTTTCTCCATATGCTGTTTTTTCAATTCCATAATTTGATGCTCCAGCTTTGTAATGAGTGCTCGTGAGTCAATTAAATCAGCTTGCGTTTGACGCAAAAGTCTCTCAAGCTCACCTAAAATTCACATAACGCCAAGATCAGCAATTTCGGACTTGTATTCAGTATTATCAGTATTCCGCCAAAAGTAAAATTAAATTAAACACTAAGGAAAACATGTGAAAGCAAAATGCTTACAGGATTTCTTTTGCAATTCTTCTCCGTTTTCGGTGTCGTCAAATCTCTTCCTTTTAAACGACGGTGCAGGAGAAATATGAAGTAGTGACTGATCATGTTTACTACCGCTAGAATGACCCATGAAGAATGTGTCGTCGTCAAAAGTTAATTTTTTATTTATATCGGACTGTGGAGGAGAGTCACAATAAGACAACATAGCCTGTCGCCTTTCTAAAGCTGCTAAATATTTCGTAATTGGAGTCTCTTTATCCATTTTTCAGCTTGTCCACTGCTTGCAATCAATTTCCTGGAGCTAATAATATAGAGCTAGTAATCACTAAATGGAGCTAACTACTAACTGATTTGCATTAACATCAAATATTTCTATTCAATCAAAAATACACTCTGCTAACTGCTGCCAACTGCTCGCTCTCGCTGCTCGCTCGCCGCTGACTGCTACCGCCCTGCAAAAATTCCAAAGCAAAAATAAACAATTAATTTTAAGTATATATATATTTTAACAAAAACTGAAAACTGGCTGACTCAAAATCAGCTTGACAAAAAAGCTTAACCTTGGTCATTGGTAGGTCATTGGTATTGGTACCACATATTTAAAATTTAAAATCATTAACATTAACACAAACAATTATGAATTAAGAATGTAAAAACCAAAAAAGTACCCTGCTTATAATTATTGATATCACCCAGCATCCAGCAAATATAAATACAAAGTATTCTCGTCTCGTATATTTAATATTTTAATAATTTTTGTCTTGCATTGCTTTCAGATTTCGTTTCACTTTTGCTCACTGAATTTGTTCGTTGAAAGGTATGTTTACAATTCAATATTTGAGTTTCGTGCTGTATTCAAGAAAACTACAAGAGGGAAAGGAATACTGGTCGCATTCTCGCATTACTACTAG
>JABASI010001719.1:0-23215 GCA_019776505.1 Tomocerus nigrus
ACTTAACCTCGTGGGAATGTGTGGTGTGGGTGAAAAATAAAAACACGGAAGGATTTCCTAAATGAATTACATGCCTAGTTGGTTTTACACGTTACAGGTATATAATATAGCGATAGAATGGTACCTAGTTCGCCTAGTTGTAATCGGATCGTTAGATGCTATAGATAAAAGTCTGAATAGATAGAAGAATAGGATATTAGTAGCGAGGTCTGATATCATGTCCTGATGACGACCCCCCTTCGTTTAAACCCATTTGAACTGAAACGACCAACAAATGTCCTGCTGTGACGATTTTGATCTTTTGCTTATTAGCTCTGTACTACTTGGACTTTGAGTTAGTAGTAGAGACCGTTATGTTATGTGTGATACAGTAGCCTTGTCTGGTGATCTGTCCTAACCTACTAACAATAATAAGCCCTGTTTACTATCTATTATATCATTGTGTCAAATAATATAACAACAAAACGCAGCCCAAGAGATCACACACCATTGTAGTAATACGTAAGGTAATGTAATATAGAGCGTAATGTAATGTAAGCGGATGTCGAGACATAATAATGATCAGCTATAATAGAAAATACATATACGAAGTACATTGCAATAGTCTTGTTAAGGATTTGCTTGTTGGCAAAGAAAAGTAGTTTAAAAGGTTTGACTTGGACTACTGGGGTGAGTTGAACATTGTAAATTGCAGTCGTAAATGCTAAGGTAAATATAATAGAAACAGTAAAGTTACATTTGCTTTATACGTTCGTTCTGTTCTGCTCTGTATGGTTAGTTTAGTTATAGGTCGTGTGTGTATGATTCTAAATTCAGTTCCTCAATTCCTAGCTACATTTTACGTCTCGTTTGTGCCTATGCAGAGAATGTCCTTTTATCTTTTCACTTGTATAGGGAGAGGGAATAGAATTTTCCGAATGTTCTCCTCATCTCTCTACGTTATGTTTAGCTAACAATTGAATTGACTGACAAATGAATTGAATTCTGGCTACATTATTGCCTTCACGCCTGTAACTGAGTGAGTGAGGTGATGTTCTATTCTGAAAGTAAACCGTAGCAAATAATAAAACAGTCAGCTCAATAGCAGAGGATGACGAGCGACACACTTCCTCACTAAAACTACAAACCAATCCATATTGTTCAATTTACATTGTATTATTATAATATTAGGTTTACCTATCTGTGCGCTATACAAATATGGAATGTTATGCCATTTATCTCTCTCTACTACCTCCAATCCCTAATGAGTTACAAAGAAAATTACTTTGAATTTAGACTATTGACTAACGATACTACTGTAGCCTGCTCAATCATTTCCAATTAGAAGATTAGCCATAACAGCCTTTTCCCCATCGTAATTCTCTTAATGCAAAATGTAACACATTTGATTACAATTTGGAAAAGCTGTTCTATTAACCAAAGCTGGATGGAATCCTCGTTCTCTTTCTCTGCCTTTTTATTCCTTTCACAATTACTGCAAATGTTCCTTACAACAAAAACTCTGCCCCGAATCCACAATTCAATGCAATAATAATTTCCTGTGTACCTATTTATTGTGGCATTTGTGCTTTTTAATCATTTTCCAATGCTCATTTCTTAATGTATTAACCTGTTATGCATCGACTGGGTTTTCTGACGCAAATCCATTGCTAAAATTTCCCTACATCAATGAGCAAACAACTGTAACTGTTTCATTATCTACCTTTTTCCGTCTTAACAAAACAATTCGGCACATACGCAGGCAAATGTTTACGTTACATCAATTCCTAGTTCACTTATTAAAACCTTTTACGCAGTAGCTTACTCTTTTGCGTGTGCAATCGATGCTATAATTTCTGCATGATCGTAGTGAAGGGAAATTTTCTATATTATACCCACACCACAACATGACAAAGAGGATAACAATAATCCTATCAATAATACCCATATTAATGCATTACTTGCGTCAGATAGGTAGATTAATATTAAACGAGCTAAATAATTACTACACTTAATTGTCATAAACGAAATCCTAAACAGACCTATCAATTTAAAGATAGCATTTTATATCAAACTAACGTAAATTAATGTGCTAAGCTGTAATGATGATTACTGTACCTAATTAAAAGAAACGTCATCCGTTTAAAATGGCGTACCTTTTATATAGCAAGCATGCATAAAACTTAAATAGAGTAAAAATTCCCACAATAAGCTGCTAATACCCTAAATGTAAATGGAATTTTTCCATCAAATAAAAAAGGAATACAAAAACCTAACGTAATCAGATATAAAAATGCTTCCAAAAGCTTCAGATATTAAATATTAATATGAAAAAATGTTTTTGTGCTAATATTCGTAACATGACTAACTTTTTTTAGAGAGACAAACTGTTTTTCTAGCTATGAATGATAGGAATCTATATATCTACCTATAGATCAATCTATTGATGGATCTTAAGCCTAACTTAATGGTTATCTCCTGTATTTTAGCATTTAAATGTTAAATTTACCTATGAATAGTAGTAATGTATACCCTTTCCTGTGAATTTTGCTATTTTTTCGGTACCTTATTCCCATTTAACATTAATTTATTGTACAATTTATCAAAGATAAGAGAGAAAATGTCAGTGGAGGATAGCCAACTGACAGTAAACGTTAACATCACATAGCACTTCTTCGTGGACTTGTCCCGTCCCTATATTATGATTATAAAACTCGTAGAATAGTCCTAAACATATTATTTCATCATTAAACAGCATGCAACATTAAACTGAAAATGTTGACAATGTTGAGTAATAGGTATGAAATGATTCTATCATGAATGAGGGAACTGGTAGTAAGCGATAGAAAGGAACAGAAGTTGCTAACCCTCTCTAATCGTAGCTCTAAAGTCTAATAAGATACATGCTCTATCTCTTTTCTCCCCTATTGCAATTGCCGAGTGTAATAAGTGCTAAAAAAAACTTATGCTACTGCACGAAAACTCTACCGCAATTCATGGTTACGGTGAACTATTATTATTGTATGAAAGAGAGTTTAGCTTTGGTGTTAGAAAAGACATAAAGTACGATGAGAGGGATATTGGATTTGGTAATCTAACAGTTAGGTACATTGCACCAGCTATAATATATATTTGTCCGTTGTACTTGCCGATAAGTATGAGGCATTACTTCGTAATAACAGCTATTACGTTTATAAGTATATGTGGTGCGAATGCACTTTATTATATATATTGTTTCATTAATCGTGAGACATTCTTCAAATTACCAGTATCACTACCCTAACAGATAGATTCACATTATTATAGATGTCGGAAAAAGAGAACTTTCAATTAATACATTACAATCTATTAGTAATAGAGACTCGTTAGGAATTCAAGGGTCTTCACGTATGTAGATACCTATTGTAATGGTAAAGTGATTGAACAGCATTGTCTAATTAGGAAAGTCAATTCAGCCATCTCTCATATACACTCCTCTGCCAAACTATTTATAACTACTACTGTGACAGTTTGGAATATTGTCCTCCTATAGAAAATAAAGAATAATATAACACAAAAAGAGGATATCCATCATCTAAATTACTAATAAAGATTGCTCATTACAGGAAATATTTATATCTATCTATGCACTAATTACATATTTTTTGGTAGAAAGCATATGAACATTTCGTCGTATACTTGTGGCTTGGCCTCAATATAAAAATCTAATCTATCTTATTCTGCAGATTCTCCACTAAGGGTGGAGGGTTGTCTTCAAACCCAAAACACCGTGCACCGAGTGCTCAATGTATGCACACTAATTTTATTAATATATCTAATTTCTATTCAAATTCATATTTTTTACTACGAATACTAAAATAATACATACTAATAATAAAACGAGTCCAATAAAATACCTTTTAACATGCATATAGGCTACATTGATGTCAGCAAGCATTCTTTGGAGAAAAGAATGGATTTGTACATATTTAGCATTAGCAGCATCACTCTATAGTGTCCAAAAGAACTTAATGTATAGGTGTATAAGATCAGTACTACAAATAACTTTATGTTAATTAGCTAGTTGAATGACATCAAAAATCCCAGAAAGATGAAGTCATTATATGATCTGAAATGCATAAAAATGGAGTGTGAATGTAAACTGAAAAGTCCTGGTCCACCAAAGGTAATAATTACTATTATTATTATGTAATAATAATAATATTCTAGCATATATCAACTCCAAATAATTATTATTTGGAGTTGATATATGCTAGAATATTATTTCTACTAAAAAGCCATCACTTATACTTGTATTGTAGTAGTATGTCTCTGATTTAGAGTGTTGTATGTAGAGGAGAGTACTAAAGAAGATTTAAGAGTTGGCAGGTAGATGATGATAGAGAGAGTCGGAGTTGTAGAAGGGGGTCTGAACGGCAGACGGGTTATTGGATAAGTATTGATAGACAGAGTTGTACTGTGCATGTGGCATCAGATCATATTTGCTTTCAGTGCGGGAGCTGGCCTCGGTGGGAATGAGTGATCTGATGGAGAAGGGGGAATCCTTCATGTGAGTAGGTAGTTGAGACAGTTGAGTCATGTGCAAGAGCGAAGGCAGTTGTCCCGAGTCTCCAAGCGGGTATCGGTGATGTGCAGACTGGAGTCCACCTCCTCCGCCTCCACCCACGCACTCAGATCCACCATTCGGTATCATTTCCATCTTCTCCAGATTGATGTCCGTCACGGATGGACTGTTGCTCCCGTGGTGATCTTTCTGGATGAGGTGATGAGCATGATGACTGGAGTGATGGTGGCCAAGACTCATCAGGTTGCCCAAGTGGTCGGCCCCGCCGCCGTCGTGGTGGTGCGAGTGCTGGTGCGAGTGACGATGGACGCCGTCGGGCATTTTACTGTGGTTACTATGACTATGATGGCTGGTGTGGTGGTAGCCGTTGGGCGAAGAGTCGTCTCCGTGATGACTGCTCGGGGGAGTCGTCGCCACGTGCAAGTGGTGATGCTGATTGTGCTTGCTTGAACCTTTTCCGCCGCCGGACGTCGTCGAGTTATTGTTGTTGTTGTGATTGGGCGTCGAGTGACTGCTCAAAGGACCGCCGGACCCATTGCTCCCCCCAGATGTCGACGAAATGGACTGTTGCTGATCTTGGTGGGTCGAACGGTGGGCTTGACGAACTGCTTCTTTCTTGTCGTCTTTGAAACGCTTTTGACGACGGAGGTAGCAGCCGTTTTCAAACATATTCCCGCTATCTGGGTGCAGAGCCCAGAAGGAACCTTTACCTGGTCGGTCGGGTGTCCGTGGAACTTTGACAAAACAATCGTTAAAAGACAAAGAGTGTCTTATCGAATTTTGCCAGCGCTGTTGGTTCTGTCTGTAGAACGGAAAATGGTCCATGATGAATTGGTAGATCTCTGACAATGTGAGCATCTTTGTATTAGCACTCTGCAAAACAAACAATTCATTACGTCAGAAACTTTTATCACATCCTGCTTTCCTCATTTTCTTAGAACTATACACACTAATTGCTAATTACCATACTACTTAGCTATATTATTATTTCCACCTAAGTTTCTGCGATATCAATATTACCTTGTCATACATATTAAAATCCTAGATATTATGATATTAATATTGAGATACGGCAGTCTGTCTGTGAATTATGAATATAACATAGTATACTGATGTTTTTTGAAGATGAAAAGGAAATAGCATGTACCTAATGTTGTGGGAAAGCAAGTCACGTATTGCCATTAAGTTCCTCTTGTGTAAGCAATGTCAGCTCAATATTTTGACTGATCGTGAGAGAGTGAGTTTATATGTAATGTGTAATGTCTTGTCTTGTCTAGATGTCTAACTAATGTCATGGAAGTGTTCATATAGGCGGTCTCTCTCTCTCTCTCGTCTATGTACTCAACATATAAAATTTTCATCATTACGAAAGACAGAGAGTGAAGTGAAGCGATTGGAATGTAAGCATTTCCATTGGATAATCCCACTTCCACTGCTTTTCATCAGCAGTAACCTTGCCTTGCCCTAATGCACAGTGTAAAGATAAGCGCTCAATTATATAACTAGATAATTTTGTCATTTGATCTGAGAATCTTCTTCTATTTACTCTTCATTTATCAATAACTAGCGGCGGCATGAGGGGCGGAACACTTGAAAGAAAAAGCAAAAGAAAAGTACAATCGTGCCGAGGTTGAGTCGCCTTGGCCCGGTTTGTTGGTTAGTCAGTTCACTCTCCTAATATTCCATTGCATGATGGAAATGGCTGGAATAACTACTAACAACTAAAAGAAAGACTAAAGTCAAGAAGACTTGTCAACTCACAGAAAACAGTCAAGTAGTAGAGTCGCAGTCGACTACTACTAATAAAAGGATTCATTTCATGCGAACCAAGGCTTGTGTAAACTTTCTGTCAAGTTGAAATCGAAAACCATCTTTTCCAGAAAGGCTTTTGTCTTTTCTTTAGTACATCATATAATAGTCGAGTAGATGTGCGGTAGATATTATTTTATAGGTATCTGAAAAGCTATGGATATGCATGTGAGCGAGCGTGTGTGTTCATAACATTCGAGCAATGTATAATGCACAACCAACTTTCCTCTCTCATACACTCAAACTCAACTCTATCTAAATAATTTTAGTCTTCTAAGCCATAATGGACTCTTTCCCTTCATATTATTCCATTTTCCTCTCTCTCTCTCTCGTCTCCATATTTCTTGTTGCCGATTAATTCTACATGGCCGCAGTTAATTTATTTGCTTTGAAAATGACGGGAATTTTATTCTGGAAATATTCAAGCACCATAAGGAAAATGAATAGAAAATCATACATAGTATAGTACATTTTAGTCGAAAACATCTTCATAAGTAAAGATGCTATTAAGGCTATTAAAAAATGTATTCTGTATGTTTTCCAATAGACAGAACTATTATTTATAGTATTATTTCATGAAAAGGTACACAATTCTTGTCTAGTCAGCTCAACCCCAATTTTCTTGGGTGGTTACAGTTAATAATAGTATTTGTTTTGTTCAAACTGGTTATATAATCACAGCATTTTGTAGGAATGTCTTGTTTACATATAGTGCACGGAGCGTGTTCGGAGTTTAAACCTAATTACCCTGTCCACGAAACGACTGTATGTAAATTATGTACACATAAAATCTGTGATGTAGCTACACTGTCATATTGAATATTTAATTTGGCAGATAGTGGAGTAATGTTAGAATAATTGCTATTTTGTGGACAGTGAGTCTTCCTGGGATTATGCAAATGTTGAAAATAGCGTGAGCTGATGCAAAATGTCAGCAGATACATTTCTTAGTTAAAAACAACAATGAAAATGAAGTACCTAGTTCAATATTTACAATAGTAGTGTGTTCCATGTAACCTACATAAGTAAAAAGGAGTAAGTAGAAGTACTTTACTAGGTTGGCTCCTTCCCTCCGTTTATTCAGCATTAATTTTACTGTAAGAGCATCAAGAACACAAAGGACAAAATGCGAATTGAAATGAAAATAAAATGACAAGCTACAATATGAGTAAATAGAGAGAAACAAACGTAGCACCTCCCACACTACATAGCACACCATTAAAGATATAGCTGGAAAATTGCGGAATGACTAGTCAGAGAGCCATAAGTATAATCGAAATTTAGCTCGTTATACGGACATTATTGACAGAGCCAATATTTAATTGTGTTTGTTTGCTTTGTGTTACTTTAGTCTACTTTGCTGTACCTTGTTCAGGACAGGACTCCTTTCCTTTACTAAATATATTATACAAATGCCTATCTACTGTAGCTACCTTATCAATTACTTGTATAGCTATCCATGTATATTTCATACTTTAAGTTTTCCTAAGGATTTACGCTGAAAACTTGGATCATATATTCTATTCAATGTTAAGCTACTTGTTCTGTTTTGTTTTNACCATGTATATTTCATACTTTAAGTTTTCCTAAGGATTTACGCTGAAAACTTGGATCATATATTCTATTCAATGTTAAGCTACTTGTTCTGTTTTGTTTTTAGCCAAGTGGAGGTTGAGCTAGTTGACGTTTACCGAAGATTTAGACGCGGGGCTTGACATTTACAAAGGTAAAACCTTGTCTCCTGTTGTGCTGCCCTTTTCTTCAGACATAGACACACGCTCAGATATCAGCAGCATTCCCATTAATTTCTTATTAGGATGAGCCCCCTTACAATTTAGCTCACAATTTTCACTATCTTACAATATCTAAACTGCCTTTCCTAGGTAAGCTCTCAAACTAACACGCAATCTGTCCAATGCACAGTCAGCACACGAGTATTCTCTCCCAATGCACAGCCCTAACTTCGCTCTTGCTACCCACAGAATACGTGACCAGTTAGATAACCCTACAATTATTTACCACCATGCAATCCAATAATCCAACTTACTACCGACACACAGAGCATGCTTACATTTTTATGTGTATCGCATCGGGCGGCTTTCCGATATTCAACACTTTTACATTTTCACCACAATCCATCCAAACCCTACTTGCCTTACACTTTACCAACCACATTGCGTAGCATAGGTGTCCAATTTTAAGACTACCATAGTTCTTTTCCAATAATCGATACATACTCCATGGCATGAGTTTAGTCCTGCACAAATTAGAAACTAAGACATTCGACTAAAGAATAAAAAATACTGCTTAATCACTTAAAAAACAATCATTTACATAAAAAAAATTCTTTTCAGGAAGGAGGAAAATTAATGAACTGCTTATTATTATTTCGTAAGCATCACTGATCAACATAATGTTTCACGGATATTGTCAAAAACGATATAATGTGCTAAATGTGCATATGCGTACCCCGTGAAAACCCGTTTAAAATGCATGTTAAAAGTTGGAAAATCTTGTCAGAGAAGTTTCCTTGCAAAGCAGGATGCTACTTCGTGTGCTTAACAATGTAAAAGTATAGTTTAAAAAATTACTGATCCTTACTTAAACGAGTCTCGTTAACGTATATTTAAATGTAATACTTAAGGATCGCATGCGTAGATTAGCGTAGTTCAGTCGGAATATATTACTTGTGATTATTGGCTACTGTACTGTAGCTACTTTGTTATTTACTCATTAAAGTATATTGGGCCCTGAAGGTTTTAACTTGACATCACATCATGGAAGCATAAAATAGCCTGCATACATATAAATAAATTTCAATGGATATTGTGTAGCATGTAGTCACTTAGATTCTGATATTTTGTATTGAATGCGAATGAAGATACAGAGAGAGGATATCGAGAGATGGGTAATAAGCACATGAACGAACTGTATTTAGAATGTGTGATAGAAAATACAATGACTGTTAGGAGCTTATTAGTTTCATATACGGGGATAGAGTCAAAGTAAACATGCATCGAGGGCCTAATCTGTATGAGGAGAGTACAAAGTATAATAATGATAAGTAAGTACAAAGGAGATAGTGGCTTTCTGTGTGTTGGCACATTTATGTCTGTAACTTGTATAGAGAGTTGAGGAAGAAGAGAGTTTAGTAAAATGGGAGAGTTAGTTGTAGCAATACACGGCTGATAAGTAGGAGAGAAGAGAAGAGCAGTTTTGCATTTTATTTGCAGATCGGCTTATAACCTTCTGCTCAACTGAACTCGACTGAACTCATATTGAATTGAATGCTCAGAACGGAGCTGGCTGACAGATCTCACTTCAGTTCACTGCAATTGTGTTCCTTGTCTTCACTCCCTTATGCTCTCTACAACAATGTGTCCGACTCGTAGGATAACTAACTTCCCTCTTCCTCCCTGCTTTTGCCTTATGACAGCTAAACTCGCGATTAAACTACCAGCAACCTACTGGCTACCTACTACTACTACCTACCCGCATCCGTCAAACATTTATCCGCTCTAACTTTATAACAGAATACATCATAAAACATTGCAATGGTACCTACACCTAAATATATTTATAGCAGTCAAAGCATTTTCATTGGAGTTTCTAATACCTTTAGTATATATTCAGTGCAAATTGAAGTTGGAAAAGCATCATTATTTATTATCTGTTATACCTTGCTATGTATGGCAAATGATTTTCTGTAGAAATTCATTGTAGCGAATGTGTGACAGAGTTTAGAATTCTAGTCGACATATTATATTATGGCACACATTAAAAGTTTTAGTGTGGATTAGTGAAGTTAGGTAGTAGGGGTAAATCATGATGGACAAAAACAAGTAAATATCAAGGAGAATTGAACAAAAAGGCCTTAGGGACACTAGACTTTCCTACAATATCCAGTCAGAGACTTCTGGTTTACTAGAGAAGTGCAATAAAGTATGAATGAGAGGCATTTGATTGTTAGGATGAGTTTTCAATTGACGTTCCCGTTGTCAGATATTGCTTAGGTATAGCTTTATGAATAGAATATTCTAATGCCCTGCGTAAATTCTCAGAGCATTGCTTTGGAATACTAGTACATTATCCTAGATGCTCCTTTTTGCCTTTTGTCCATGCCGTGTGCATACTTATAGCTTTCTTGATGAAGGCAACGATGAAAACACGAAAAGCTCTGTCGATCTACTGCAATATGCAATGGCAAACCACTAGCAGCCAAAGTTCACGGGCTAAATAGTAAGTAGTAGTATATACTAACGACAATTAAGTTCCCTTCTTTCACTCCTATCCCTCTCTTTCCTTTTCGACAAGGAAAATCCAGGATAGTGCTTAATAAAAATTCGGTGCAGGGAGTGAAGTCGAGGAAAAGAGCAAAGAGAAAGCGTCGGGAAAGGAAAGGGGAAAGAAAATACGAGGAATGCTAATACTTTAGCAGTTTAGGAACAGTCGCATCAACTTTTACGTGCACTGTCTGCTACGACTCTTGTTTTCTAGCCAAGTGTCAGCAGCTATACCCACAGTGATACATGAAAATATAGTTTGTAGTCTGTACTATTATTTTACACTAGTATGAATGTGCATGGTCTACTACTCTGTGGGAAACTCGTCTACGATACTCATCCTCACATGTACAATGCAATAATATTTGATCTCCCTACATTGGATTCATCCAGAGAACAATGAAATACTATACATATAGGCAGCATAGATCATATTTTATACAGATCCACGATAATAGTCACTATTTTATTTCTAGTACCTTCTATACTGAAAGAAGGAAGGGAATCCATCCAGGGAATCAAAAGCTCCACTCTCCCCCTTTATCCTATTCTTTTGTCATCACCGCTATTCTTCTCAATCGTTTTGCTTTGGTTTTCTCCTAACAGCTCAAATTAGTACGGATTTATTCATTCCGAAACAAGGAGAACATATGCAGTTTTATCCAGAAACTTGTTCCCTACTAAACATTCCCACCAGCAAAACTCTATTTTACTTGATAACTGGTACATTCTTAGTTTCAACCGGCTTACACTACACCATTCATAACACTATTATATTATTATTATTATCTGTGATTTACAATTTTGTAGGTGGATATTTGCAAATAGTTTTCATATCACCGCGAATTGTAGATTTATTTCTGCATGGTCATAGATACATGATCACAAAAAAGTTCATTTATAATTGCAGTGTTATCGGATTATTGCTGTCCATTGTTATTTTATTAGCATCAATAAGATGGGAAATCATACAGGTACTAATCTATTAATAATGATGTTATTTTAATAGAAAGTTTCACAAACCATCTATTATTTTCAGTGAAAATATCTTGAATTCCTATGTAATCAAAGCTAAGGTGCTTTAGTGTGTGGATAAGGAAAGTATGTATAGTAAGGTATTTATGGATTTGATATGGAATGTAGAATATTTGATTTAAAATTTATCTGCGAGTTTGATTAAAGTGCCTGAGCGGTTTTATGGTTGCATTGCACTTTGCAGCCTGTCGGTGGGATTGGAATTTGCCGACACTTGACTTGAATAAGGTTGCTTGAACAAACACATTAATGCGTAAACACAATATTTGCTCATGCTTTCCAGGTGACTAGTAATCATTCGGTAAAACATAATTTTTATCCTAGACACACAGAGAAGAGTTGAGTTTTTTATTTCGTTTACATTAGACGTTGGCAATGCAAGCTGCATGTTTGCCAAGCAGTTAGTTACTACAAGCCTGACTACTTATAATATAATATAGTAGACAGTTTAGACTATAATATTTGTGTATAGTCTCTAACTGTATTAGAGTTGAGTTATCCTTAGTAGATGTATTATGTTTATGTAAACACTGCAAAAACGAGAATCTGAATAAAATGGCCCACTTGCTAATATTTATTATCAATCCTTGTAAGAATGTCTGTTGTGGGTGGAATGAATCTAGTGTAAATTTCACTCTACTCTAAATTGAACTCCCTAACTTTTATGTACTTAATGCAATAGGACAGAGTTTCGCTTGTGCAGTTATTGCTGTATTCTTTGTACGTGTTTACACTATGCACAGTTGCTTCCATTTATTATAGCTAGGAAAGTTACCGAAGGTTAATTAGGTATTATATATATCGTAATATATAACTGTGACAGGATATAAGAAAAATGTATAAATTCCCATGTAGACGTTACAGTATTATTAAAAATTCAAAAGCAATTCTGTTTGTGACAACCTCTTTGTAACATCTCGGAGGAAGACTAGAGTCCCCGGCGCAGTCTATTCCCACAATCCGTGTCGTACGTTTTGTTTTATCGCGAAAAAGGAAGCAAAAGGCAAAAGAAAGCAAATTGAATTTACATGAAATGAATCTAGAGTGGAATAGTAATATAAAGTGCAAAGAACTTCTCGCTCGCTCTCTCATTCACTACTAGCAGATAGGTCCTTAGCTCAATAGGACAAATATTGTTATATGAATTCACTATATAATATAATGTGTTAGTTAGGTAGATGTAGATATGTGCATTAAATCAACTAGGAGAGCAAATAAAACTCGATCGTTTCCTTCTGTGTGCTTAAATGCAACTTTTATACTTCGTGATAGACTAATAGACAAATCTGTTTGCAGATTCAATTAAGGTATGTGTACAATGCTACGCATTTTTATTTGGTTTCACTAGACCTGTTTACTGTATGTACTGTTGGTGAAAAGGACAATTCAAACTTTAGTTCTACGAGGCAGTTAGCTACACACATTTTTACATACATACATATCTAAATGCCTCATTTTAATGTCATTTTTGTACATAAATCATCCAACCAAGTACATACTGAATCCTGATACAAAATGATTTTACATATTATGTTTATTTTGTGTATAGAATGTTTTTGGTAGGTATATATTTCAGTTTTACATTTATTTTACAGAATAGACATTTTTATTAGTTTCATTCAATTAATAATTATTTGCCTACACAGCAAAACTTTAAGGACGCACTGCCTTCTATGTTACAATGTTTAGTGGAATGTTTATCAAGGTATTCTGTGAGGAGATTGTGGAATAGTCAGTAAATACGTGGTGCAGTGCAGCTATTATTATAGGAGAGCACAATGAAATGTAGGTAAGCTGGCTAAAAGCAAAGATCTAACTTAAACACAGAGTTGAAGTGAAGAGTACATATTGACAGAAATAATCCATCCTTTAGTTTACAATTGTTGCACCGTGCATTTCATGTTTGTTATGTATTCTGATAATATGTTGACACTCTCTGCTATATATTTCGCACAACTTTTCCCTTTTCTCTTTATCGCTGAGCTAGCGAAAAGATAGGAAACTATTTTTATTAAAAGTGACTCCAATCTGCTCTGCATTGATTAAAATATGAAATGTTCGTAGCAGAACTCAACCTACATTTAACACACAGGGTTTACTAACATCATACATGCATGCAATGTAATAATATTTGTGTGATTAGTAATAAAATCGTGTTTTATTTGAGGGTAATTTTGTTTACCTATGCAACATTTCCTATCTATAGTGACTTGTGTGTGATTGATGTCAATATACACATTCCAGTCAACTTTTCCCAATGGATTTGTAAAACTGGTTATATTAGTATTATATCTGTTATTAAAGTGATTATGATTTTGTGATGTCAGTTTAGAATAAATGTAGCTCGAATTCTCCTCACTTTTCTGTCATATTATCAATCTACTGTGTAATCACTATCTCTATAGTTGTTTGTTCCTGTTTTTTGGTTCCGCACGTGGTTGATTCATCAAAGTACTTGGAAGCTTGGAATTATTATCCTTATCTTTAAAAGTTAGGCACCACAGATAAAACTACGTTTCTGGCTGGATTACTCTGTTTTCCAACTAACCATGTTATGGTGATTGGACTTTTACAATGACTAGTATCGGCTAATTGTAAATATCAGAGAACTCTGCTGCGTACCACTGCGTACATCAACGTTTGTCATATTATTACACGTTCTCTAAGAGGAGGTAAAATTTTATGATTGCCCCATCCGTTCTTTTGAAAATGGTTATCAATACGCAATACTTATGTACTAGGTACTCGGAGTTTTTAAATCGTACATTTTATTAGCAAGCCTCAGACTAATATCCATTAGTTTATGGCGACGGGTGCTTTTCAGCAATCGTGTCATTTATTCCACAATAATAAATCATAATAGCAACAGAATACCGAAAACCAGAATGTATAACAAGATGAAACCAACCATCAACCTACATAATATGTCTATTACAAGCTTACGGCACAGATGAAAAACAAATTCTTACAGTGCCCCAAACTTTTATCTTCTCTGTTCTTATTTTATATATATAGGCACAGGCATTTTCAATACATTCATTCAAGTTATTACAGATTGATCTACGATACAACATGACTAAACTACTTACATGGACTCTCAAGCGAAAGATCGTAGCCCATGAAACTAGGTTTATGCCCTGTGTAATTATAATATTGAAGTACAATTCTGCGGAGTATGTACGTAATTTATGTAAACAGTAAGCCGTAAACATAATTTTCTATCGATTTCTACTTCTAAACTGTCCGTTCAAATTCCAATCGAATTTTATACAGAAAGGGGCAATAGTAGAATGGAAATGTAAGTGAGAAACGTACCTGAATAGCCATAGTTATAAGCGAAATGTAGGAATACGGCGGTTTAGCGTGTGTGTAGCTTCTTCGGTAGGTTTTAGCATTAGCGGCGGCGGCTGCGACGGAGCTAACACTATTGGCAATGACTGATGACTCTCTGAAACTGGAAGAACTAGTCCGTTGACCATTGTGATTAGGACTTGGGCCACCGTTGATGCTAATATTGTCACAAGAACCGGAGTTTAAGCCTCCTCCACCGAGTCCATTGTACACTCCGCCACTTTGACCCATGCATTGAGCAGCGGATGGAGATCCAATTGCTCCATAAGAATTCATTGTCGGTGACATGCACGGAGGTGATCCGAACTGAGAACAATTTACGTTGACACTTCCATACGGCGAATTCATGAGGTAAGTCGGTTGGGGGGAAATTGACGTTTGCCCAGGAATTCCATTCCCACAGTCATTCGAGTACAACTTTGTTGAGGCGAGCATACTCATTTTGAAAACGGGTAGAAACGGACTCTTTCAAAAATCAATGGATTGATTTCACTGAAATTTCAAGTATTTTCACTTTTCAATGTTTATGTAATCATTTCAATGTGGGATTTTAGTTTAAAATCAGTCAGCACACTAAAAATCTTTCCGATTTCTCTGTTTATTTGCAAAAGTTCTTTGTTTTTTAACTTGTCACACACTTGTGTTGATTGGAAAATGAAAATATTTATCGTGTAGCTATATTTTACTAGTAGCTTATGCAAGAGCAATGTTGTTTAATTGTGTTAACTCAACAGAGTATAAATTGAATGTGAGGAAAAGTAAATCGAGGGAAACTTGTTGTGTGTATTCTTGAAACGAGAAAATAAACTATTATCGTACAATACTCTGTTCCGCCAGTGCAGAGACAGATATGAATTGTTTTGCAGGCAGAGTTAGTCGTAGACGCGACAGATATAATAAATGCGAGATGATGATTTGATTTGGCTGCTAGTGCGTATTTGCTCAGGCTATTGTTGTACACTAGCTTTTTCGTTGATTTGTTACCTTTCGTTTGGTTTGGCTTACAAATGTTATTGAACTTAGAATGAGGAATTACAACTTTGCTTCGATGGATTTCACTTGTTGTGTTATTTGGTTCAAGTCAAGTAAAGATGAGACGAAGTGAACTTTGTCAGAGAGCAATAAGCAGGCTGGCGGGGGAGCGATTTTTCTGATTAGCTTTTCAGCTACGTAATATGTATGTTTATCTTTAGTGTCCAATAATGATACACATACACAGACAGATATCCTATGAAGACGATGGAGACAGGAGTTTGTAATTCTCTATGTATGTACTACATATCGATGACGAATGTCACTTGAACAAAATGACAAACCAACAACGCGTGAGATAGTCAATGGCTAATTGTAGTATTAAACGTATAGAAAATCTGTTATAATATTATAGAGGCAATGTTATCAATCTGTTCTTCCAGAGTTTATAACCTATCTGCACAAATATCGGCTCCCGCATTCACTCTCTCTAATACTCTGCATTACTAATGTTAATCTGTCCCGTGAGATAATTCTGTAAACTTTGCTTTACACAGAATGAGATAATAGGATATTTATGAGTAGTACAACGAAATGAGTAGTCTTATGTATTTTCTGAACTATTCTGGACACAGAGAGTGTGTATCATTGGTACTTCTATGCTGCTCTAATGTCTACCAACCCAAGTGAAACGTTCAAGCTGTACGAACGAGTACACACTAGCTTCACACACATCAGAAACGAGTTTAAGTCCACGTCCAGAAAAATCACATCCACAAATCCAAAAGTAAATGACTGATAATGGGCGGTCACAACACAACACAATAGCCAACAATCGTCCACTCCTAACAGTTAACTTCAGTTAAGTCAGTTTTACAGATTAGACATTGCTTATAAGCATCAGCATACTACGTGTCATCTATTCTCCCACTCTTTTGCCTTTGTAACTACAATATTTTATGGCAATTCTCACACTCTACTTCAATGTGTTAGTATTTTCTATGCCTTTTTGTCGTGTTGCACAGTCTGTGTAATCTTTTCAGAGAAATTCATTCACAACTCAATGTTTAATGGAGTTAACATTACATATACGCAGTTTCAAATCATCTATTTGAGTTTGTTTGGTCATTTATCAATGTAGTAAATACTTCTGACTTGCTTTTCATTTGCTTACATTACAACGTTCGTTCACTGATAGATAGAGTACAAATAGGAGGCGATGCAATGGATCGCACACATCAAAACAATTCCAACAAACTGGAGCCACTAACTGATAAAATGATAGTCACTTTAGTTTGCGATTGCAAATCAGAAGCGTATCTAACATTTATCCCCAACTTTTGTTTGTCGAAATGCGTTTTTTCCTGCTTTTTCACAATGTTCCGGTTGAATGGCCTCTCTTTTCTCTCATTCACCTGCTCTTCTGTAAATTAACAATTATAATAACATTTACCGTGTAAAACTTTATCTTATTAAATATACAATACCTAACTAAATATGTATAACTCGCGAGAACTTGGGCCATTGCTATTTGCATGCAGCTTGCACAGGGATTTTATTGCCGTTAAAACTGATTTCATTGGCTACAATTTCAAGTGAACTTTTCCTGACAAATATCAACACTTGAAATTGTTTACCTTTTTCTTGATTACATAATCTACTCAAAAATATGACTCCTAATTATTATTACCATTATAGATATCGTATTAGAGCGGAGGACAATTATCTCAAATCGTGCACAGTCACTTCAGTATACTTTGAATGAAAATAAAATTAAAAAGCCAGTTTATTTGACACAAACTATGAACTTAAGCATCTTTACTACCTACTCAGAGATAACCTATATGATTATTATTATGTAATGTAATGATTAGTATAATCATGTTAATGTAGCAGAATGAAACTGATTTCCTTTGATTGCGAGCAATTGGCAAAGTGCCCTAATAAAGAGGAGTAGTCGAGTAGTGTGTAACAAAGCGGATTAGAAAATATTGGCGTAGTCTGTAGTTTTTGGTGTGTTTATCTACTGTATTATATAATTGTCAGGATGTTATTAATGGATGGAGGGATGTAATTTATTTGGCTCGGTTTGGCTCTGTGCCTATATTTAATCTATTTGTTTGTCTGTATGCCGAATGCACATAAAATATTGGAAGAGTAAACGAAAGTGGTTGTGTGTACCAACTTGAGTGAAGTTGACTTGTCTTGTCTATATAGAAATAAGACGAATCCTCTCGACAATGAGGGTAAACATAAACAAAACAAAACACATTAATCGTTGACTTAGCACATAAGGTAAGTTAGCGATACGTACGTAAGAAAACAGTTGGAAAGTGTCCATTACTTATTGCATTTAAGTAAACTAGTAAATAAACTGGAGTTATTGGTGGTAGAGACACCTTGGTCCTACTTATGAGTTCAACTTGACTTTATGTACATAATATGTCTAACAACAATCATAGTATTTGTATCTTGATATCCAAAAGCTGACTAGACTACTACTTACTACTGTGTATCTGTGTGTGTGTGACTATCTGTAGCACAAAGGCTAAGAGTCCATATATAACAAAACATAACTGAAAAGGTCAACAACAAATATTTGCGTGCATCCTATAAATACACATGATTAACTAAGCAGCTATTGTGTACGTAGCGTAAAGATATGTGAGCAAACTCTCAATGCACTCCTATTACAAATAGAGAAAGAGTCACAAAGTAACTAGAGTTAGATAGTTTGCATTTTTAGTGCATTAAAGGTTAGTACTCACCTTAGATAGATTAGCTGCTGTGGATATATAGGCGGGCAGGCGGCGGGTAGTAGAATAAATATGCAGAGAGACTCGTCCCCGAATTGATGATTTGTTTAGTTTTGTAGCAAGAGTTCGTGTACACTATTATACCTGTGTGTTTAGCCAAGGTACATAACTTATCAAATGAACATAACATCCGCAATTGACTTTACATTAGATGAATGGTAATCGAATCAAGTGATGTTGGCTAAACTGTGTAACTAGCGTAAAAAGTTCGTAAAAACTCTCGGGGAGTGTATTCTAGTGCACTAAACTAACTAACTGATATTCTGCGAGTAAACTAAGTAAGTATTTGTACATAAGTCAAATGAAAGCTTTCTCTTATTTGTCTCTGTCTATATTTCAGTTTTATAAAGTGTGTGCTCTGTATTATCACGAGAGAGAGAGAGAGAGAGTATCGTAGTGTATATTGTATTGTATGCTTTCCCTGTTCCAATGTTTGTCTCTCTAAGTAAAGTAACCAAGTAAGTATGAATGGATGGATGTAAGTTTGTTTGTATTTGTTCACCCGGTAGTAGTAGGCAGTTGTATGTAGTACGAGTATCAACTAACTCACTCTCCTCTTCTATCTACTCAACTGCTGGCTGGCCTCCTCTCTCTCTCTCTCCACAGTTGAAATCCCGGTATGTATGGCCACACTCACTCTGTATCGTCTCTGACGAAGGAAAAGTACACTATGTGTGTATTTGGTCGTCGGAGTATGTAGTATTGCGGTGAGGAGCGGAGGTTTGCTTTCCTTTCCTGCCTCTTCTACTATCCTCCTATACTTACTGCATATAAAATGTACTTATGTCGTGGCTATACTAGTAAATGTCACTATTATTGGTTCTCCATCTATTACTACGATAGATACTGCTCCCTGTGTACATAGACTTTATTTGAGTACAGTCCACATATATGTGATGTGATGTGAATGTGTGTCTATGTGTGCAAGTATAAATTAGTCCGCCTTGTTTTACTTTTCAATCAGCAACAAGTGTGGAAAGAGTTGACTCTCTCTCGAAAAAAAAACCTCTAAGTAATGCACTTATAATTTTTAGCTCCAATTCCCATCCTTATTCTTTCCTTAAAACCTTCACTCACTAAAAACGTATTTAGAGAGAAAGAGATAAAGATTTTTGGCCACACAAGAAGAAAAGAAAACGGAAGAGTTTTCCTAATTATTACTAGTTACTAACCTTTTCCTCACTCACTCCACAAAATTTATCTAGCTAATAATGTTATGTGTGATAATGTTAGTATTTCATATAATATCGCGGGATAGAAGAATATCTATAGCTAAAAGTGTGTTCAAGATCTATACATACATTCCCTTCGAGTTTCTATCTATCTCTATTATTTCTTTTATTTAATAGATAGGTATGTAGTACTAAGGACGAGTGTTAGTGTTATGTTATGTTGAGTAGAACTCAGTGCAAGGGAACTCTGGCTTAGCTGCTGACACTCAGAACTTGTGCGACTACTTTCCGATCCCATACACAGAGAATAATTGTCAAAACAAACAGTGCACGTGGATCTGTACACAACCCATATGTTTGAGCTAGCTAAACATGATAAGCAAACTGAGGATCCCCCAGTTAAGTTAACTTAGAGCAGCCCAAAATGCATCACCCAACAGAACATTACTAGAGAGCAGAGCTAGAGAGAGAGAGAGAAACATAGATAGATAGGTAGACACAGTAGACAGACAGAAGAGTGTTCTTCTTTATGATGTTGGAAGTATGCAGGAGAGGAGGAAGGAGTTGTAGATGAGGGAATACGTACAAAGAATACAGAGAGAGAGTGCAGTGGTGAAATAATAGGGATATTCTGCCTTTACAGCCATCTAATAGACTCCATGACATTCGCCCGCCCAGCTTCCCTTGCATTAGTCCATAAGATCCACTGAATTCCAGTTGGGATCCTCCTCCGGGAACATCCACCGCCTATCCGTCTTTGCACCGACTCCTTACAGGCGGCTACCACAACTCCCCTTCGATCGTTCAAGGCAAAACTTACCCAACAGTTGCGAATGCCTTCCATCCATTATCACACTTCCGTCCGTTTCATCCTAGCCAACTCTCCCATACACATTCATCCTACTACACTCTGAACATACTTCCTCCTATCTAACACATCTTACACTCTATATCACAACTTTTCTCTCTCTCTCTCTCGCTACTTTTACGCTCAGTTTGCTCCATCTCCTATCTTCTCCCATTCAGCCCCGATATAAAACGTTTATTTCACCTTTTCTATATGAAAAATTACTCTAGCTAACTATAGAGGAAAGTATTTTTATACTTAGCTACATTTATTACTTATATGCAATTTAGAAGTATACCTAATAAATATTACGTATTATTATGTAACTTGTGCAAGTTGATCTAGAAAATTATAGAGCAAGATAGTGATAGGTACCGAGTGTGTGTGTGCACACTGAAATAGGGAAAGATAGAAATCTTTATATGTTACATTGAGAGTTCTACTTTGTAATTCTAGAAACTTAGTTCTCTCACATTCACAAAGTTTTGAATAGAAAACCGACTCTTTCAACTTCCCCTGCTCATACTGTAAAATTCTTAAAAGACACTCGCTTCAAAGATCCCTCCTGCCTACCAGCCTTCTGTAGAGGCACATTATAAAGGACGGATGTAAAAAGTAAAAGTTACTGCCGGTGGACTAGAAATCAATGTAGAGATCTGAGAAATTCCCTTATCACCTAAATTACAAGATGCTAACCGAACGTATAATCTAATAACCTGCCATCATCCACATTGTATTACACTACCTACCCGTTTTATGGCGACCTTCTCAATTTTTTCAAATATTTGTATTTGCTGCACTCAGCAAGCTTTACCTAGTTTACTTTTACTATTTTTAGCCCTAAACGTCAGAGTTGATGGGGAACTATGCTACAGAGCATATAAATGCATAATATGTATTATACATAGATATACCTAGTATATATGGATCTCACAATCAGACGCGTGATGCCTCTCTATAATACATAATTCAATAGTCTGCATGCACGCAATTGACGCAATACCACATCAAACCCATGAATATTAGCATAACCTTCGTGTAAATGTATTAAACCTCAAAACTCAAACACTGTTCTGACCTAAAATTCTATTACAATTTTTTTACCTTCAAATAGGTATCCTCAATAGCATTAAAGTAATTATAAATATTATTGTCTCAATATTTAAATGGCAGTTTTTATAACAGACTCTGTACTGCTATAAGATTTGGCCTTCTTAAGTAACCAGTTGTAATGTCTGTTGAAATATGTAAAGGTGACATTGTGTTTTCCTGAAAGAATGTGACACAATCGAATCGTTTATCAGAAATTAAGATATTCGATCCTGATTTGAATGAAAGAGTTTGAGTGAGGAAATCATGAGTCCTTGACTGACAGTCCTCTGATTACCTAAAGGGCAGTTTGACATAAGAATCTGTAATGTGCTATGTCAATAGCTTTCTTTTTCCACTGACACTACTCAGCATATAACAAATATCATATTACATGCAATAATTACACTCTAGTATACTATACTACAGTAATGGTGTGTACAATGTGTCGTGTATTGTACACACCATTACATGGCTATGTAGAACTGTCGATTGTGTCGATAGTGTAAATACTCATACAGTTGTTCTCTGTTGCGTTATATAAGTACAAACCTGATGCGTAGAAGATATCTGAGAAACTTACCAAACAAAAACAAGGAAAGAACCAGTCAAATCCCATTTAACTCAAAAGCATGCTACACATGCAAATTACACATGATTGTAATTTCATGCCGTTTCATTGTCATGAATGATGCAAAATAATGAATTTTCATTTCCCTTTCGAACGACTGCTCAGAACTTGACGCATGAAATATATTCCCTCACGTATCCACAAAAGTCCTTTGATTTCCACCCACCTTGAAACTCAAAGCGACTTTCCTTTCCCTTTCCGTCATTTAAAACAAACTGTGAACTAAATAATATAAAATTGGTTTAGTTTGTTATTGTAGATAAATCGAAGAATTAAAATGAATTTAAAATGGAAAAGTCTCGTCATTTTTTTGTGATACATCACGGCATAACAAAAATGTGTTTATTATAGTGCGTTGATATTCTATGTCAATTAATTCGGTCAATCTGACCGTTTTTTTAGTAATAAATAAGTCGCTATACCAAGAATAAAAGCAAGAATGTATCAATAATAATAAAATGAAGTCTAGTTTGCATAATATAAGCTTGTAAGTAATGGTGAGATGATGGCTGTCCGAGACTGATTCCTACGGAGACATCACTCCTAAGAGATTTTACACCTATAGCGGACTCGATTCCTACGACAGACTTTACTCCTAAGGCGGATAGTATTCCTACATCGGAATCCATTCCTAAGGTGGAATAATTCCTAAAGCAAGCAAATACCA
>JABASI010001720.1:0-23209 GCA_019776505.1 Tomocerus nigrus
AGCACCAGAAAGCCTATTTTTACACAAAGTGCACACCTGATCCTCAAATGCACTACAGCCCCGACTATGACACGGTCTCCTTGATAAATCTTTAAAACTTTCACTACCCAGCACATAATCGTAGTAATTTCCACTACCATCTAAAATTACCCACCCCTCATGTCTTTCATTAAAACACCCCTCACGATTTTCTCTCCCCAAAAAATTATTATGCATCTTACCCCCCAATTTACGCCCTGGACCCGGAAATAACCTCCGTCCACGACCCATTTTATGTTTCTTCCCGATTTCAGGATCTATTTAGCTACCTACTTACTTCAGTAAATACATAACAATACACATAACCTTTCACATACAACAAGCAAACCTTCTCCTCACCACCATACATGTCATCCGGTTTTATGAGGTTGTCTCATTAACTGCGACAACTTCAACTTCTAACAATTTTATTCCACATTATCGTGCTACACACGTTCTTTAATGTTAATATTATACTTATTATTAAGGTCTGCATTGTTTCTATGTACATAGCACTTTTTAACATAATTATTATATACTATTAAGCAAATCACATAATATCATTGCCTTGTTTCTTACAGTTGCCTCTCTGTGTCCGTATAACATACTAACGCACTCCAAAAAATTTTTCTCGTGTGTATGTAACATTTGTTAAAAAAATTTTAAAATTTCAAAATTTCACTCCGTGAAATTTTTGAAGGCGCGTGGGAGATATGTTACACACACACTGCATAGACACATAAGTATCGTACCTTTTGTTCACTCATTATATGATAAATCAATATTACTATGATACGGGAAACAAACATAAACTTAACGCATACTCGAACACTAATTTAGTAGGTACATATTTACTATTTAAGCGAAATACACAGAATGAACTGCGTTCATTCTCTTCCTAAACTAAGCGGAACGATCCCATCTAAACCAGCAGTAATATGCTAGTTATGGATACTTGCCGGCCGCTCCTTCCGATTTCTCTCCTCTCCTCTTAATGTACACCTTTCCGTTTTAAGTAAATAAAAGCCAAGCATTTCTTAATTATTTACCTAACGAACATTTATTATTTTATACATCCTCCATACACCCCAATTCGGGGGCGTATCATATTGGTGGAGATTGCTAAACGATCTAACCTCTTTCAAATTATTATTTAATACACAAAAACACTGTTTTCATGTGACAAGTTCAAACTTGCAAAATCTTCCCATCTTGAAGATTTATGCCCATTGATTTGTCAAAAGTGCTTCGCCCCCTCTTAAAATTCCTACGATTTCCTTTTAAATTAATATGTGCTCCTATACTCTCGTTGGAATAATTATTACCACTTCAGTTTTAACATATTTAGCTATCCATATTTTTGAAACCTTTGGAGAAACAGCTATAGAATCAGTCAAATCTATTATACCCACTATTTCCTTCTCAGGAAAGAAAAGCACGGAAGATTAGTTAGGAGAAGAACTGGACCCGTCGTCTGAAGCATTACAATTCCTTATTTTGCCTAAGCTGGCCACTTTCGCAAAATAAATAACCAATACCAACGGTAAGGATTCCATAATATAACACCTACTTATATCTGCAGATTACCTGAACATAAAGAGTAAATTCGACTGCCCCTTATGTTTGGATTTACTCCTCGGCGTGGAGTAACACCAGACCCAACTAGGAGAGTAGATATGCCTTCGGATGATGAAGAAGAAACTACAGCAACAGAAATTACTCAACGACCTAGCAAAAGTCATGTTACCCCACCACACTTCTTCGGAAGAGATAGCGAAAATGCAAGAACTTTCTTAGAAAGTTATAATATAGCAGCAACAGCCAATAACTGGCGCGACCCAGATAGAGTTAAACAATTCCCTATTAGTCTACGAGGAAGAGCCATCCAATGGTATCTATGTTGTATTAATGATAGAAATAATCTAACAGAAGCCCCACCTACTTGGTCTGATTTGCAAAAAGCCTTTTTAAAAGCTTGCGGAACAAATCTTGATCCAAGAGCTCTCCAACGTAAAATAGATAGTTTCCGTATACGACCTAATCAAACATACACAAACTATATGATTTTTATAGACAATTACAATTTACAAATATCCAAAACAATGGATGATGCTGATCGCATCAACAACATTTTACAAGGCATTGGCGAAAGTGTTTGCTTTCAAGTAACATCCGCGGGCATCGACAGTATGGTGCGCTTGCAGGATTTCCTATCCAAGTTAGATAGTAGAAAAAAATTATGTGAGTATCCAAGTAAAAGTTCAGAAACTTTTGCATTTCATACATTAAATCTCGACAGTCCAAACACACCTACTCTTCCAACGCAAATCCCCCCCAACAAAACCGAACGAATATACTCCAAAATAAATGATCAAAGTAATAAAAACACAGCTTTGGAAGCCAGACTTCGAAAATTAGAAAATGAAGCAAAAATGAGATATAGACAAAAGGCAGACAACAGACCCATTAAGCAACCCCCAATAAATATTTCTAATGCACCTAAACCTCTCACTCCATCTGAAAATCAAAAAACTAATTTCCCGCAAAACTTAAAGAAACCCAACAGCCCTAACTATCAAAATTTCAATATACCATTCTATCCTTCTCCAAGACTCCAACATTATAATACACGACAATACAACCCTCAAGGAAACCCCATCAATATCCCAAGGGGAAACTACCCCCGGTACATGCCAAGACACACAATTCGACCTCCTTTTCAGATTACCCCACGATGCTATAACTGCAACAGCCCAGACCATTACATCCAATATTGTCCTCATCCCCGTAGAAATCCTTATCCAACACCAAATTACAGTACACCGAATAATTTTCCCAATTATGCCGCGAATTCTTTAAACTCCAAATATCCGACTCTGGCAGGGCAACAGCAGTCGGATCCGAGACAGCCCCAAAGACGATAAATTCCAATTTAGAGACAGCCATTCATAATATTACATCATATCATATATCCAACATTCAGTCCAACCTCATTAAATTACCATGCATATTAAATAACACAAACGCCACAATCTTATTTGATACAGGCTCCGAAATTAATCTGGTCCTCAGCCAATTCGTAAACATCGATAAAATTTCAAAAATTGAAAAAGCAATTAATATTATTGGAGTTAGTTCTGTCCCAATCCAAACAGATCAGTGGACAACTTGTGAAATTTCGCTAACCAAATCTATAAACTTTAATGTCAACGCTTACTTACTACCCACCCTCCCTTGTCCCCTCCTTATCGGCATGAAAACAATGACAGAATTACGTATTAAAATTAATTTAGAAAAACATATTATATCATTTGCTGGCACGGAATTTCTATATAATACCGACCCTCAACCTAAGTCGGCGTATAATCATAATAATTGTACTGCCACCTCTCAAACAATCCCAGCAATTCAATCAGAACAACCTATACAAATAAATGACGTATCTCCTCCTTCGATCAACGATCCGTACCCAACAGATTCGTGCTTTTTACAATCTATATTACTCTCTGAGGAAGAACAACCTACACCGTTAGAACTTATTTTAATTTTTAACTCTAAAATTACACAAATTAACCCTGAATCCAAGTCACAAATTGACTTTACTCTTAATTCTGATATCATCGATGGCAATTATATTTATATGATCAATCCTAACATTCAATCACGATTTGGATGTATTCAGACTACACTCCAATTTCATTCTCCGCAAACAGGATCTATATGGTTAGAATGTTATCCAAACAAGATTACATTCTTGCCGAGAAATATTTTAATGGGTAAACTATTGAAATTAACTAATTTACCCAACCCAAAAGATAGCACAAAAACATTTAGACCTACCTTTCTTTGCACGGAAAATACCGATTCAATTTCACAGGACTTATCTCCAGAACTAAAAGTTTTATTAGATAAATATAACGATATATTCTATAAAGAAGGCACTCCACTCAAACCATCCAAACTGGTTTGCGACCCCATCCAACTCCTTCCTTTTGCCCAACCTAAGCGGATGCAACCCTATCGATCAAGCCCTATAGAAAGAAAAGAAATGGAGAAACACATAAACAAACTCTTAGAAGAGAATGTAATAATAAAAAAGAACACCATGTGGTCATTCCCTTGTATTCTAGTCAAAGACGGCCACAGAGAAAATGGAATAAAATCGAGTAGATTCTGCCTGGATTTACGAGGATTAAATAATTTAATTCTTAATCCACTATGGCCACTACCACTAATTCAATCGCTATTTCGCCATTTAATACATGCAAAAGTATTCAGCATTTTAGATCTTAAAGGAGCATATTCTCAAATCAATCTCCCATTAGAATCCCAAGAAATTGTGTGTTTCATAACCGAAGACGCAACATACAGCTATACCCGTTTACCCTATGGTTTATCCGCAGCACCGAGTTTATTCCAAAAACTCATGTTTGACACATTCGAGCCTTACATTAATAAGTTTATAGTCATTTACTTGGATGATATAGTTGTCTTTTCGGAAAACCTCGCGGATCATCGAAAACATTTAATTGAAATTTTTTCACTCATGAGAAAGTTCCAATTAACACTCAATCGACTTAAATGTCAATTTGAAAAAACGAAAATTAAACTTTTGGGATTTATAATTTCCAATGAAGGTATCTCCCCGGATCCAAAAAAGATTGAAATAATTACACAGCTCCCACCTCCTAAAACAGCGAAAGAACTACGTAGGTTTATTGGAATGACAAACTTCGTAAAAAAATTCATTCCACATTATTCTAAAACTCTAAAACCCTTGACAAAAATTTTAGAAAAGAAATCTCTATTACAGTGGGAAGATGAACATCAACAAGCTTTTGATAAACTCAAAACCGCTTTAACCTCCCCCCCCCCATTTTATCCCATTTCTATGAAGACAGAAAAGTAATCTTACGCACCGACGCATCCGATTACGCCATCGGAAGTGTCTTGCTACAATTACATGAATCTGAAGAGAAGATAATTGAGTATCTTAGTAGAGTCTTATCAAAACAGGAACAAAACTTCTCCGTAACCGAAAAAGAATTTTTAGCTATAAAATTCAGCGTTACCACCCTTCACGAATATCTATACGGCAGAAAATTCCTAATAGTTACAGATCATCAACCCATAACAGGATTGAATTTTTGCAAATCTACAGCAAACAGACGTTTATTGAAATGGGCTCTAGAATTATCCATGTATAATTTTACAATAGCCTATATAAAAGGCAGTTCAAACGTCCAAGCTGATATGTTGTCTAGAATAAATCACGAACCCCAGGATCTAACAGAAAATATTCAACATGACGATAAAATAGCATACTTTAACATTCAACAAAATAAACTTGAACCCCCAAAAATTTCCATTTTACAGGAACCGATCGATCTTTCTAAACTGCAGTTAGAAGATTCGGTCTGCATTATCATTATAGATAAACTGGGAAGAAATCCCGAATCTAATAATCGATATTGCATTGTGGATAATATTCTTTATTATAAAATGGGAGACACGTATAAACTTGTTGTCCCAAAGATACTTAAACCCCATATCTTAGAAGCATGTCATAATTCAGCCTTTTCATCTCACCGATCTTACGAAACTACATTAAAGCGCATTCAGAAAACTTATTATTGGCCCAAGATGAATAAACACATTTACAGATATGTAAAAGGGTGCCACGCCTGTCAAAGAGCGAAACGACCCATAAGATCCCCACAAGGCTTGTTAGGTATATCTTGTTCAGGGCACTTTCCTTTTCATACCATACAAATAGATTTTACATCCATCCCAGTAACTACCGACAGAGGCAACAGTAATATATTATGCGCTGTATGCGTATTTAGCAAGTTTGTCGTTATGAAGGCCACTCCCGACCAAACCAGTGATACTGTGGCTCAATTTTTACTAAATGATATAATATCAGTGTACGGTCCTGTTCGCAGAATCCTCAGTGATAGAGGATCGTCTTTTATGTCCAAGACTATCCGCACACTGAATGATTTACTACAAATATCACATAAATCTAGTTCTACCTACCGACCCCAATTCAGCGGTAGTGTTGAACGAAATAATTCTACCTTTAAAATGGCTCTACGAGTGTTACTCGAAAATGACAACCAATATAAATGGGATTCTCTACTCCCATTTGTACAGATAGCAATTAACTCTGCGAAACACCCGGTTACCAAACAAACTCCTCATTTTCTAGTTTTTTCTAGGGAACCGATTCCCATCCATCTTCAATTTCACCCGTTAGAAAATTCCACATCGGAATTAAACTTAGAACAGATCCGAGCTATCCATAATGACGTCCATCAACGCATTCATGATGAGAGACTCAGATATAAAGCTAGGTACGATACAAATCATACCAATACCGAATATTCTTTAGGCCAACTAGTATGGCTATTTAACCCAACTGTCCCACGGCATTGTGCTGTTAAGATTTCCAAAAAATTTAGAGGCCCATTTTACATTGTAGAAAAAATCAGTTCGATTAATTATAGATTAGCGGACCCTCAAACACAAGCTAAGTGCGTAGCACACATTAACAGAATTAAACCATATTATAATCAAATCATCTCAAGCTCGGAAGATGAATCTTTCCAATATACCCTCAATCTAAATAAATGGACACAACACACTAAGAGATATATATCACTAAGAATGAAAAATAATGACTGGCACTTGGAACAAAAATTATGGAAATTAGAATCCAATTATCCTTCTCCTCATACCTTCCAGCTATCAAATAAGATATACTCTGAAACTTCCTTGTATTCCCCCGATGACACATTAGAAAACCTACTTAATTATCTTCTTCAACGTAATGTATCAGCCGTCATTCTAATTAACGCACCCGAAAATTTTATATTAATTCAACACATTAAAAATCATTCACAGCACGATCGTAAAACTATCCATGACATTCAGATAGATCTGCTATTAGTTGAACATCATCAACAAATCAATACTACTATTTATAAAATAACTCTTCAAAAAACATTTTTAATTCAAAACACATATATTTATATCGTAGATGATTGGACCCCTAGCATACATATAGACTACCAACAAAACTCTCTACTTCCCCTATTACTTTTATTTTTGAAATATAATGACATTCATGTCAAGCAACAAATCACTGTAATTCAACATACCTTAGACATCTATGATACATTTATCTTACCAGCAATATGTGTCATTAGTCACTTATTATCTCTTTATTCATCATGGCCCACCATACAACACATCTGCCGCAAAATATATATACAAGCTCCTTTTCTTTTTAGTACGACAAGCCACTTTGAACAAATCATTACAGTTATGTACCTATATGCATCCTACTTAGTCCACACAAATCAACCTACAAGAAATAGAGTCAAACCCGAATGGCCAAATCTAGAATCTATCCCTTGGGAAACATCATCCGAAGACGAAAATATACCAATACATGATACACCACCTCCTAACGAACACCCTCACCCCCCAACCCCAGATTTAGTAAATAATGAAGATCTACCAATCCTATTGGAATCCGAATCCAGAAGATTATCCTTAAACCGACGAACCAATACACAGCAACTACGACGTAGCAACCGCATAAGGAAACCTCCGACTAGATTTTTAGATTTCGAGATGTAACAAAAAAATAAATACTTACATCATTCTTCTTTTAATTCTAGATGTTGCGTTTTACCAGATTCCTCTTCTTTTTCACGACCATTTATATAAATTGCCAATCCTCAATTATTACAAAACTTAGCTCCGGAGTATACCCTACACTTGCCCCGGGAATCATATACGAATCATCTTCAATAATTTCCTTCAGAATGAACATGATTCCGGAAATCCAGAAAACCAAGCACCAAGGATTTCCTGACCCATCCAACCCTAACATAAAAGCCTTCAACGATGCCGTCACGGCTAACAAGATGTACGTTTATGCTACGCTAAAGATGATGAGACGCAGTTTGATTACCCATAAATTCAATAGAATATCGACGCACGAAACGATATATAAACACCCCTACAACCAATCCTTAGTAGACGACAACGACTACATAGATAACCACTACGGACAACATCCATCATTCCAGAAAAGAGGACTCTTTAATATAATTGGCGTAATTAATAAAGAACTCTTCGGATTAGCTACGACAGATGATTTGGAACAACTGAAAACTACCGAAAATGAAATGAGATTATATGAGAGAGACTTAAAAGAAGCCATCATACAAGATCACAATGCCTTTGTCCAAGTCGCATCTAAAGTTAGCGTCCTTTCCACTGCTATCTCCCTAACTATGCAACGCACCAAAGCTTTCATGGAACAAATATTAACCCAAAACAAAGTTGTTGATAAACAAATACACACTCTGGCACAATACATGGTAGACAATTTATATACGACACTTTACAACGCAAACCTCCAAACATATCTATTAACAGATATCGCGTGTCAAAATAAAGTCATACCGAAATTCTTTATCCCCACTAATGTTCTCGAAGCAGAACTACTAACCTTAAAGGAAAACTTACAAAAAATAGGACACGAATTAGCAATTCCTATTTCTCAAATCGGACGCTATTATAAATTAAAGATCGTAAACTGTATTAATACCGATACACAAGTTTATATTCATGTAAAAATTCCTATTAAGTCTCTAGGATCTGAATGGCAAATATGGGAACTAACCTCTATTCCTATGGCATTTCAAAATGATACCTACTTCCTCAAGGAAATTCCCACATTTATCGCCAGAAACAAAGATTTAATATATCCACTTAATATAGTGGATAGTCAATTATGTGCACCAAGAACCATGTCAATATGCCTCCTTAGAACATTTATGTCTAATATAAGCAAAACAAACCCTTGCCTCGAGAAGCATTCCTAGATTCCCCAGTCTCTGCTCTCCATTATTGCAAGTTTGAGAAAAAGAATGCATCATCTCCAATTATCACTGCCTTAGACTCCAACACCTTAGCTCTTACTAATCCCCCTCTTTCTACCAATGTAACCTGTAAAAACCAATCCTATACTTTCACAAACATTAGTATAACAGGCGCATTTATTATCCACCTACCTTGTGATTGCTCTATATTCGTTCCCAACTATTTACCTATACGTCCCATACCTCCTTGTTCATCCACCATCTCATCTCTTCACATATTTCGATCACTACCAGCCACCTGGTCTAATATTCGTACGATGCTTCTACCCTCAGGTATTAAAAGCAACCACACAATTACATTTGTAGACCTCGAACACATTGTAGACTATAATTGGCAAGATCGCGACAAAATAACCATCCCTCCCTTGAACTTCCATGATCATGTCTATGCGGCAGTTTCTTCACCTAATTTATTCACTGAATTTTGGAATATTCTCATCACAGCAGCTGTGGGTTTCCTATACTACAGGATTTTCTCTCCCTACTATTTACTAACAACAGTAGTACACGTCGATGCAGCAACTTACGTAAACTGTGCACTACCTGTTTATCTAGAAGCCATATGGCATCTTACCTTATTACTAATAGCTTTATTAAGCATACTATATATTTATAATACATATCAACGCCCTGCACATTATTTCGCTCGTAGATTTAGACATAGAAATGACGACGCGTTAAACACCGGTAGCCACCACGTACGAACACAGCCACCAAGAATAGGACAACACGATTTGCTAACAGATGCATTATCGTGGTCTTTTCGCGACCCCGCCGATCCCATCTCTTCAACTCCAATACTCACAACCGAACCACACTACAAATACCCAAATAAAGATCGAGAAAGTATACCCACACCAACACACAGTGCAAAGGAATCCATTGTATCTCTAAACCCGAAAACAAATAGAGTTACATACGCCAACCTACCCTATGCAACCCATCTAACTTTTGAAGAACAAAATGAAATAATTAAAAACGAACGTACAGCCACGGCTCCCCCTCACTATTCGGAGACAGTCAAAAAACCTAAACACTAACTATGCTTTAATCTTTTCCTTACAGTAACTAGCGCATCAACACCTCCTCCAGTATGTGCGAACCTGACAAATTGCAAGAACTATATATATATCGAGACGTTTTACATTTATCGAACCAAACATACATTAATTTAGCAGCCTATAAAACCCTCTCCATTACATACTTAATAGACATACAAAAGATAGCCATCGACATCAAATTTCTTATTTTTGTTTTATTGTTACTTACTATCATCATGCTTGTAACTTGTGTCTTAACATGTTTCGCGTGCTCCGTACCTAGACCCTCCTTACACACCCCTGTCCATCTTAGAGCCACGCACATCTCGAACATATCATCTATGGACAACCACTATGAAGATGTTATCTAGAAGAGCAGAATTTGAACACCAAATTCAAGTGTTTTTACATTTAGCGGAACTTTCTCCCGACGCCGTCCTGGAACTCGTCACCCCAAACGATATATTAATAATAACATCCCCACGACAGTGAATGCAAGATCTATTTTCATGCATATAAGCGCAATTTTGTTGACTATCTAGTGTTTAAACAAATCCACACCCCTTCTGTTGGACCACTCAAATTTTCCATTTCTCCAAGGCCTATTTTCTCACTTGAAAGCACCTCATCTACAACTTATGCTATTTCAGCTTCCGAGGAAAACCCTCTAGCAATATTATTTGAAGAGACCATAAACGGTACACCAACCATCAGTCTGGCTATCTTGTGTTCAAAATTGAAAACTAATATTCGTGTCAAACTCTTAAATCCACATGAAAAACAGAGAACACTCCTTTGCATTCGAGAACGATGACCACTCACCCCTCAAATTTAATTGACCCATCATTAATCAATGCAGTTATTTTCAATACAGACGATTATTTATCATTATTAGAAAATAAAATATACAGTTACATCTTTTTTTTTAACAATAACAGTGCAGTCCTCGTGCTTCGTGCTAATCAACCCAGCGACACTACAATACAAATAGCTATCGAGCTTCAAAACGTGAAACTCAGTGCACAAAAACATTTTCAAGCTTTTGTTGTACTCGGACACTTCTACTTTGAACACGAAACCCCAGCAAATAGAAATAGGTCCTCCGCATATCAATACAACAAAATACGACACATCCACCCTACCATAGCCGACTTCTTCAACCACCCTTTCACCCCCAACGAACACGATAAGATCATCACTTACTGGAGTGGCTTCCTTACAACAGCTATGAGAAAGATCTACAACAGCACCAACCCACAATGGGAAGTCTACAACAACAATCAATAGATCCACGCCTACTAACAACCTTATCAAATGCCGTCAAAACCTTTTTATCCAACATACTGACAGCAACCATCGAATTCTATCTAATATCATTAGAACAAGCCATTATAGTGATCTATTTTAATAATACAGTTCACCAAATTAATGCTCTCATAACAGTAACAAACAACTTATACTCCATACAAATTTCGTCCATTACAGTTAATCAAATTTACGACATCATCACCCCACCAGAAAGAAAAGCGTTAATAAGCGACTACATCTTCTTGGACTACGTAAGACATCATCTCGAACAGTTTAAATATACCAACTACACTACCCTTGCCCGCCTGTGGATTAATATGTCGATTATGACATGGACATTGACGAAAGACTCCGGAATTTGGAACTCCGGGAATTAAACTTCTCAAGCTTCCAACTAATTTCATTAAGCCGTGATTCTCTACGATACTACTATACCACTCAACACCACTCCCAAGAATTCATTAACACTATTGACTGGATTACGTTCACCCAAGTAACAAATCGCCATTTTAAATTAATCA
Organism: Tomocerus nigrus; assembly: GCA_019776505.1. Taxonomy (NCBI): domain Eukaryota; kingdom Metazoa; phylum Arthropoda; class Collembola; order Entomobryomorpha; family Tomoceridae; genus Tomocerus; species Tomocerus nigrus. Next base: position 11,848 of record JABASI010001720.1, read on the forward strand.
ATAACAAATTATCAGACTTGCTACGCCTTCTTCACTATCGCCGATACCAAGTGCGCTCCCGTGTGACTTGCCCACTGCAAACCTCTCTACAACCAATACGTACATATAAACTAAAGCCCAAATACTTCAAATTCTCTTTAAAGAAATTACAAATACATTTCCCTAATTATGTACATTGCTCTTTTAAACTATTCTGTCATCTTTTTACCAACTTACTTTCCCGCAATCATCTTTCAGAACTGAATACTACACCCATTCTGTCTATCTTATATAAACAATATATAGAGTTCTCTTATGGATGGTCCCCTTACCCAAAAAACAAAGACTTAACTTTCCACGAGGTCGTTACAAGTCGTTTACAATTTCTAATAAGGATACATGACAACTGTGCTATATGTCAATCCGAACCAGTCTGTGACTTCCTTCAATTTCTATTTAAAAAACACCGAACTACTAGCTCGGAATTATATTTAACAAACAGAGTACTGCATTACAGCATATTACTCCAATCTCTAAAATCGCAAATGACAAAATATAATGCCGTATTAGCCATAATTCAAATTACAAGTATCCTTGATACAATATTCAACATAGAAACCTACAACTTAGCAGCAAAATCCATTGCCCACCTACTCTTTCGAGTCGAACCACCTAAGAGCTCAGTAAAGAAGGACTCTCCATACTGCCAACTAATTGGCACAACTTTTGATTCGATATCACAAATACATGCCATGTACCTTGATGTACAAGACGGAAAATACGACTGTACGATAGTAAAATATTAATATTACTATTCCAAATAACCTATAACATGGAACTACAATTTTTAGTCCCTAGCCCCACACCAGACTTAAAATCTGATTTGATAGTATCCGGTTTTTATCACATGATGGTACCCTCATTCGACATAGAAAGACTTATATTTAACGCGGCAGAATTAAAGACATTATACGAAGAAACCTTAGCATTTCCTAATAAGGATACAGTAATTTTTGAACCCAGTAAGATCAATTGGTCCAATTTTTCCAATTTTCTTTACCAACATATAATTTATCATCGGGAATTTTTTTACCTCCTGACTTATATTTTAAAAACTCAAACTAATATTTTTTTTTCACATGTTTTGCCTTTCCATTCTCCATTACAACAACCCCCTTCTGATACTACCATCATATGTCCTCAATCATTCTCTATTTTTAATCTTACTACAATCATTGAATTATCCAACTCGGCCATGTGCTTTTTAACTTTTGAAATCATTCTGAATCGTATATTTTCCGAACATAATTTAACAAAATTTATTAAATTTATCAACAAGTTTTACCTTTATTACGGCATGTACGTTAATGATACAAAAATTATACCCGAAACTAACACCACTTATAAGATTTACATGCAACAATATCTCCAATTTTATTGGGCACACCAATACGTCATACCCGGCCCTTACAATGTAGCTCAATTACTACAAAACCTATTATTCCCGCCTTTTCGAACTAGCGATCGATGGTTTAAAATCTTCGACCACATTTTCCACTATATATTAAAGTATCAGGCATTATCGATCCCATTAAATGCTTATACCATAGTTAAAGCAGTTTGGTTAGCACGAAGAATACTCACTAGTAAGGATTACCAAATTCCCCTGCTAAACCTTATATCTCAAACACCTATTCCGGGCCCTGACAACTCTATGTATTCTTTTCTCACTAACATCTCCTTTTTCACCCCCTCAGACCAATTCATGGAATATTTACACAGAACGGAAGGAAATAAAATTTTCCATATAAAAACCGAACCTTTCATAAAAATTGACGATAACATTTTCCACCCAACATACGTCCCACTTGAAGGCGAATACCACACCTTGCCAGAAACGATTCAACAATTCTTAGAAGTCTACGCAACTGCTTTACGAAAAACCTTTTCAACAATATCATTATAATATTAAGCACAATGCCAGCCTTAACTCCTTCTATCAGAAATATCAAAAAGACATTCAAAGACCCTAAATACATAGACAAAATTAATTGGATAGAATTTCAAGCTACCATTCATCAACACATAATAGATAATAACCCCTTTTTCGATGCAGTAAAAATTTTACTTCTATCTCCAACCAAAGACCTCCAAGTGTTGGATGCACCTCAATTAATCGAAGATTTAAATGGAATACCGATTAGTGCTTACTTCAACCCTCAAAAATATTTACTACGACCTCCCGCCAAAAGAGTCCAACATTCCTTATTACGAATCAAAACCATAACAAAGTGTATGATTTACAAACTTTTTAAGATGGTTATGGAAAACGTACAACTTCTAACAACTCGAATAATATCTCACCAAAGTAGTTCCCCTAAAACTTTAAGACATCTATATGACCTGTACCGATCATACATATACGGCGACGGGTTACAACAATCAGACTTTCTCACCGCTACAGCAAAAGAATATGTCTTAAAGTGGCTACACGTGGCCACTTATATACATTTACCACTGCCACAGAATCCCCACTTTACATCCACCTTATTCTTAACCCGTTTAAGAAATGAACTTTTACGTTATACTGACCAGGAACTCGAAATCAATAAAATTAGAATGCAAGCCATTCTCATTACCCTCGATATTAGAAATGGGTCATACCCAATTCATCAAGATACATCCATACCAATTAATTTCGCATTTGATTTTCTATGCCGGTTTTGGCACACAGAGAAACATCATTTGCAAACATATAGAGAGTTCTTTAAATTCAACCCGGCAGCTCACTATCTTTGCAAACACATAATCCCTACACCATACAACTTCGATCAATATTCATGGAAACGCCCTGTCCTACCCTCCTACACGCTTTCATCGGACGACCAGTTTTCCTTACTCGTTTACTATTCTCAGAAAGAAATTCCCACTGCTCTCCAAGAAAGTGCCCCCGAACGTCCACTCTATACACGAATCCCTAATGTATATAACACATATTCTACACCAACCCCCTTCAATGTGCCAACATCACTTCCAGCAGACACCACGGCTTACGCCGTACACCATTCTCCTTCCACACCTCACATACCCATTACCAACACAGTCCTCTCTTACGACGCTAGTGACCCTTCCTCATCAGACAACCATTTTTACGCGGTTGACACCGAATCCCCAACCTCAACATCTTCAACTACTGCCAACAAACCACTATACCTTTTATTTCATAACCAGCAAACCCCTATAAAATCGTACCCTCCTTGCAACGTTGAAATCTGGTAACAAGTTCTTTTCGATTTTATTTTCATATTATTGTTATTCCACATATACTTATTCGGAATGTCTTAATATGATATTATCATTTTAATTAAGTCCCGTGAGTAGGAATGGACAAACGGAAGATATTCAAGCCATGGAAGAAGACAAACAACTCCAACAACAATCGGTTGGAAATCCCGATCCCCATTTACCCCAGAAATATAACTTCACCAACTCCGGAGAAACAACTGGTGCCCACCTCGTCAACTCTCCCGCTGTCATCTCTTACCTCTCCTCTGGAATCGACTCATCTATTGATACCCTGCTGCCCGAGTTTTTCAACGAACACTACAAACTCCCTGAGCTTAGCCCAGACACCCTCACACATGGCCTACCCGACAATTAGAATAAACCAGGAAAGTAACCCTTTTTATTGTTCAAACTACGCTAATAGAATAAACACTATGCAAGAACTAACAACCGCACACAAGCGAATCCACACCATTTCTCAGCAAATTAGTCAATTGTCATTAGAGATGACTCATTTGTCTATAGAATATAAGAATCTCTTATCTGATACACTTTGCACAGAATGCACCCATTGTATAAAACACAAATCTTTTTCGTTTAAAACTACCACTAATCACGGGGTAAATATTAACACTCCATAACTTCAAAAACAAACAAAAATACACAAAAAAAAAACAAAAACATAACCTAAACCCACCAATTTATCTCAACTAGATTACCTGTTAAATGCCCTTATAATAATAAATAGATATAACAAAAATAACGATACACTACATAACTAAAATATGTACCATCAGCCAAAAAAAAAAAAGAAAAAGAAAACAAAAAAATTATAACACTATATAATAATATATAATACTATTATTTATCACACTTACAATAATAATGGTATCACCATAATATAATGTAATTTTCACCCATAAAGTTTTTAATCCTACCACCTAGAAGAAAATCTTTACAAAAAAGCTATATTCCCATGCACAGACAATAAATCTCCTATTCTATTGCTTATAAGAAAAGAATAAAAAGACAAAAAAAAAAGAACAAAACCCAAAAAAACACTAACAGAACTTGCTAATGAAAACCTTTATTACTCATTCATACCCAAGTTTCATTAATTTTATTTCATATATAATACTCTCAAATAGTAAATCATTTATCCCATTAATACATAAATAATAATAAATAACGACATTCATCATTTCCCCTATCCACATTGCACATACTCCCCAAATAACAACTACGCTCCCCATAAAGTTAGAACTATCTACCACCACCCACCCTCCAACTTACCCTTTTCTCTCATTCTTGTTTGATCATCCTTACATTACATTTCACATTCAAATAACTTCCACCCTCATACACACCATTTAATCCGAATCTCTCTACAATATTTCTTACTTCACGTCACATTACCTTAATACAGCATAGCCTTTCTTACGAAAAGCAAAGACCAATCCAGAATCTTCATCCACCTCGGATTAATTCTCAACATGGCACCACGACAAACCCTCGCATTTTCCCCACCAGTACAAGCTTCAGTACCCGAAGAAAACCAAGACGAAAATCAAATTCAAGAACCAGATCTTCTGAATCAACCCGTACTTTTAAGACCCCCTCAAACAATCTTGGAACGTAGAGAATATGACTTTAATCCTCAACGTTTCGATGGATATACTCATCACGTTGATAGACTAAACGAAGGAAATATATCCCCACATACATTTAACCTGGCACCCTACCTTTACCGTCACATAGGACAAGACACTGTCGTTTTTAGTGACCTCTTAGAGCTCTATAAGAATTATACGTCCGAAATCACACAGGAATTGGCACTTAATATTAATTCCATTAATTGGGCAGAATTTACACTAGTGATAAATCAACATTTACACTCAATAAAAGAGTTTATTTATTATACCGTTATGCTATTTAAGATGCACAATATATTCGATATTATCGAAAATAATTACTCCCCTTGCGTCATTGTCCGTGGACCGTGTAAATTAATTACCTTACAACATTTTATGCGGACCAACACTAACCGTTTTATCCCAAATAACCATTATATGCACTTTGCTATTTTCAAAAAGCTATATTCTCAACTCGGTTTTAAATTACGTTTGATAGAGCCCCGTCACATGCGTCATTGCCCTGTATTTTACCAATGGTACATATTATACACTAAAACCAATATACCTCTCCCCCAATCCACTATTTATGGTAGGGAATACATTAAACAGTATTTTCAGTTCTTTTTAAACATAAATACTCCCGAACCTGGTTTCACTTACAGATCAGCTATCAAATTTTTAGTCTATACAACCCTGTACCCTTGCTCCACAGAATGGGCCATGGACACTTCCCGTAATGCATCTTTTCACAATAATTGTATTTTACACACCTGCATCCGAGCTCAGACGATGAATTTTCCCATTAATAAATATGACACCTACCGTTTTTTTACGATGATGGAATTGTACCACATCCGTGCGATAGGGTTGGAATCAGTACAACCCTTTATATGTCACCCGACTACAGCTTGGCCCCAACACAATAATAAATATTCGCATTGGAACGACGAATTCGTCAATGAATTCGACCACAACATTCACGAATCTATATTCGCTGAATTTAACGCCTTTTTTGACCTCACGTGCTCAAAAATAATGGGCGATTGTCACAACCATCGATTTTAAATAAATGAACCCATACTTATTTACCACTTTCACTCTAAGCCCAACTATAAGCAAGGAACAAAAAATAAATAAATAAATAAAATAAAAATATATATAACATAATATAACTGTTAGGTATACACTGCCCACTTATAATACACATTGAATATACCACATCAAATTCTGCATTAACTCAATTCATACAGTTTATATAGTTACAAACGTTACCCTTACATTCACCCTCCCAACTTCCATTCTCTTTTAACGAGGCAACACAACCAGTCTCTCATTACCTTTGTCTTACACCTCCCTTGTTCCAATCAGAATACTTAGTCTGAATACTTCAACATTGAGACAGTTCTGATCTCACCTTCATATTAGTTACACACGACAATATTTCCTCTGCACACAATGAACTCCATATACGTTAATGATTCACAAAACATTACCCTTACCATTTCTGACAATTCGGACTCGAAAGCCTTTTTGTCACTGAACTATTACGGTCAAGTGACCCATATTCGCAATAAACACTTCCTTTCTATTATCAGAGACAAAGTTCAAATCGACATTTCCATCGAACCGTTCATTACTTCTTCAATAAACATCAAATCTCCCCACTCAAAAATTCTACATCAAGGAACTCAGGCTGCCATCTCGTTCCCCAGACAGTGTCCCGCCTCATTTCTGCATGAATCATTTGGAACTCTGGCTCTCACAGCAACAGCAACTTCTGCAAACTCCGTGCACCCAAGAAATCAGCAACGAAACCTACCTGTACCAAACTTCGGCAATAAAATCTTACAATATCCTTTGGCTCGTCCTATGACTCCAATGAACTTTAATAACAAACCTCCCGTTATGGTTACCAGATCAAATTGTGGAAGAATTACCCGGACGACTTCTACAACTAAGCCTGAAACAATTTCTCCCTCTTTCCCCTCATTAATTGCGCCTCGGCAAGAACTTGCAGAATTCAAAACTCTACATAAAGCCAGAAACCAAAATAACGAACAAGGCAATGGAACACGAAATCATCGACGCCGAAGCTACTGACGGGAACATCTACTAAAACTGGCACACTTAACAGCTTACGCCACCAGACAATTACAATAGCCTTGTTCTAAATGAATAAAGACTCAATACCCAGATATAAAAATGAATAATCAACTAATTACACTATTTCTTGCAGGATATGGCACAGCATAATTCCGGAATTTAAAATAGATTCATGAATTCACATCATTTTTGCTATCATCATAACAGGGTCTTTTTCTATATTACGAAGCTGCACCTCACTTAACCAAATTGACTGGACTTTCCATCTTATCGCGGAATATTACACCACATAACTACTACACATCTCACCAAATAAGGTACCCTCTTCATAGCACATCATACATTCTCCATGGAAATTATCTACCATTTTACGACAGCCTATGCTTAGCCAGATTTTTCATCTCATTGCTCTACAAAAAAATGTACCGTTACCTTCATTATCAAGTAAGCATCAATTTTAATGACGTAATAAGTAAATACAGTCATAAACGCATACAAAAATAACACTAATTCTAGTAATATAATATTTCACCCAGTATTTAAAAACTCCCAATTTTATTTCTCTTATACAATAACTTTTCAACCGTTCCAATCATGCATAATTCAAAATCATAAATTCCTACAAATATTTACTTAATTAGTTACATACTAATAGTAGAATAATAATAATGATATTAATAGCCCATAATAACAATTTAAGACTCTACTCCACTGACTACTAATAGTAGTACCTCATTGTACTATACATTATCCTAATTTCACAAAACCATTGTTTTATTGCACAAAATTCAAACAATTCTCATAGGCATCCATTAAATAAAATATCACCTAGTTACCCTTGTCATCCGAAGCAAATAATAAACAATTATATTAGCTAATTCCCAAAAAAAAACTGAAAGTCAGCAGCATAATAATGTAACTATATAAAACAAGAAAAGACTTAGCAAGTATAATGTCCATGCAGCGGAGCAGCTGGCATACAACTACAGTCCGCTGCTTAACACAAAACAATAAACCGACCATAGAATAACCATCCTAATTACTTCCAGTCCCAGCCCAAACCTTTCCAACACAACTCGCACTTATTTACCTAACTTTTTAATTCAGTCACGTAAGCGACACAAAGCATTTGAGACTTCTAATCCTCACATGCCATCCCTTTTCTCGTCTCATAATTTCCCTTCACTCTTACATGTAAACAACTTCAACTCATGTCTTTATGTCGCGGAACAACACATGCTCTGCAAGGAAAGACAACACTCATTTAGCCTCAAAATTCTACCCACGTATAATTTAATAAGTAATACAAATTAAGTCAACTGCCTTTAATGAGAGCATGTACGACAACTACAACGACCACCACGTCAATAGCCATAAACCAAACTGGCTCATGTCATCAACAACACAACAATAAATGTCCGAATTTTAAAACTACATGTAGTACCTACATACGCCGTGTTTTAACAAGTACTACACTACGAGTAGGACAATTTACCTTAGAATAACCTTAAGTAACATGCAAATTAAATAGCAAACTATATTAAGTTTTCTGTAATTATTGAATTGTCAATTTTTATTTGAACACATTATTATACATTTAATTTAACTCACACACCTAATTATAGGTACAGTTAGATTACAATTAGGTACAGTTCAGTAATTACAAAACTCCTCCCAAGATTAAAGATGCTTAACCAATATGTCCATGGGACGCATTCCATGGAAATCAAATTATATACTAATTATCAAATATTTAATTATAACTAAGTATATATATATATATAACTAAGTGATAGATAATAAACAGTGACCCTTATTGTCATTTCCTACTATCATCACTATACCAAACTATATATTATATTATTATATACTACCCTATATACCTAACTAATAACATAACATTATTCATTAAGCGATTAACACTACAAATACCATTTATTAACACACTTACCTCAAATCCATACTCAATCTACTTATTTTTACTACATTACTACTCACTCTGCTAAAAAACAATTTATCATAATCTTAGTCCTTACTTAATCTTCACTAAGACACTTATGGTAGTACCGATAAGCCGCTGCTACCTACGTTTATTTTAAGTATAAATATTTTTATGCTTGAACTGTAATTTTATACTACACCTTTTACGAAATACCGACTGCGTCTACTTTATACATTAGAGGTATTCATTCTGCTGTGATTATAATCAGAATAAGCACTTATTGTGATTATTTCAAATAATCAGATCTTCTACGCCTACGCAGGATTATAATCTGTCGCTTATAAGCAATAGAAAAATAATCAACTCCGGAGACGATTATACTGTTGATAATCAGATTTATCAAAACTCTGTGCCAGACAAACTAAACTCTGCTATTTTGTCACCAAAGCGGGACATAAGCCAAACCAATTTTTAGTACCATTTGAGACATGGTGCATGCAATGATTCCAGAAAATCACAGAGTAATATGGGGCATCGCAAGACTGCCGTAATAACTGTTGATCAAATTTACTTTTATCAACGGTATAATTATTGCCATTGAAAAGGTATTCATTGGGCAATCGATATTATTATTTCTGATGAAAATCCACAATGCAAATAATCCTAGTGATGAATACCTCTATTGATATTATGGTCCACTATTGCCGCAGATTAGTTCACAATTTGTCGATCGAACCTGTCAATGAAAATATGGTAATCAGGTATATCATTGCAATAACTAAACATAGGGTGTCTACGTGTATCTGCATGCCCCTGGCATCCGGACCAACACGACTCCACACTTTCAAAATTTCTTTTAGTCTATACTATGTAGGGAAATCTGTAATTATCTGTAATCCCTACTAGACATTTAGCAACTAAGACGTAGCCACAAAAAATTCATACACTCTAGTAATAATTGTATAAGCATTCAACAATTAAACTCAACTATTGTCATAACTCAAGCAACAAAAAGTGCTCCTTGCCCGATGAAAATTAGTTTAACGTTGCCAACTTACATCCTTTATTACTATTATATCGCACTATACAATAAAGTTTATCATTATCGATTATGTATGTAAACCACTCCATTAGCAACTACAGTGCCGCATAATTGAAACAAGCAGCACTGAAGGATTTGAATTATCATGTTTTCTTTTACAATTAATGTACCTACATCTACACACTATAATATCCTATGTATGTATATAGCACCACTCACTAAGATCATACCGCAATGCGTGTATTTCGACATAGCGACACACACAACCAACAACTGGTCAAGTTTCCAGACCGCCACAACACAACACTTTATTATATACTTAACTTTTATTGTCCACGGCTGTTACAAATTCTCACAAATGTATTCCTACATGTTACACATGTACTCTCTGCTGCACACACCATACGTTCCAACAATTTTCTTTCTTCCTTCTCCGACGCCAACTCTGCATACAAACGACCACGCAAATGCTTCTTTCGACGTGCCATCTCTTCCATTTCATCCAACTGCCTCTGAAGCCGTTTCACCGTTTGCTCCAGAACAGTAATTTTAGCTTTTTGCTCTGCAATCTGCACATCCATAGCCGTTCGTGCTTCCATTTGTTGCAAGCAATACGAACTTGGCCCCGCCACAACATCCACGTCACTTACAATGTATCTCCCACATCCTAAAAATATTAATAACGACAATTTTCCTAAAAAATCATGTATTTCCAAAATTATTTCCTCTCTTTGCCTATGCTAATAATACTACAATCTCATTACCATCACCGGACTCGTCAGATTCAATCAACCCATGCACTGGCACAGAGCAGCCGAAAACTTTTGTCTTCTCTCCACTTACATTCTCTTTTCCAATACGCTGCAACTGCAGGAGAGGAATCCTCACCTTCTCTTGTAAACCATCAAATCCCAGTCTCATCAGAGCCGCAGCAATTTTTTCCTTCTCTAGACCCACATAAACGAGGCACGCACGACACACACCTACAGCCATACAACCATTTCACAACTATCTAAACAAATCCAAATATTTTCTCAATATAATGAAATGACTACTTACCCAATTCTTCGACACGAATTGTGATCCATCGAACAAAGTCACATTGACAGGCTTCACACACATGGAAAATAGCACTAATGCCACGCACTACCCCCGGTAACAATACTCGACGTAAGACTAAATTCCCCCCCATACTATAAGTTACATGATCCGATAATTGAATCCATTTGAGTAAACAATTTACATGAAATACATGAGCACACGCAGCTACTAGCCTACCACACCAACGTACTGGCCGACAAACAGCACCAGAAAGCCTATTTTTACACAAAGTGCACACCTGATCCTCAAATGCACTACAGCCCCGACTATGACACG